>JADLZK010004819.1:0-93374 GCA_015847255.1 Hyparrhenia diplandra
ATAGTTTAGGGGCTTGGCTGACATAATTCCATGAGTTTTGGTGATTTATACACCGAGGAATATGAGAAAATGCCAAAATTTTGCAAGCCCTCGACTAAAACAAAAAGGCGGTATCACATTAGAACGTCCAACTGGGAAACCCGCGTAAGAACATTCGGGGAAGAGACCGAGGAAGGCCACGACCCACAAGGCGGGGCCACACATGATGTGCGGTAGTATAAATAGCGAGGCGGTAAAATACATGGGGCCTTGTCGACCTCACGGCCGGCGTCGGTTCCTAGCGTCATTGAGGGAATGAGAAATCACGTCCATCTATCAAGAATTAGGTTGGATCAAGGGCTATAGTTGCATCAATGGAAGACTCTACAGAGAGCCCAGGACTGGTCGGCCCCATCTAAGCCTATGTGCATTAGCATAATACATGGTGGAAGGGTTAGTACCACATTACCTATGGAACTAGGAGGGAGACACAGGAACCCTATATAGCTTAGAGATTTGAGGTGAAACCCTAATTCATTCCATTCATTATCTCTGACACATTTGGTCTTGGAGGTGTTCAATGTGAGGACAGCCTCTCACTAGAAATTAGAGGCTAGACTCTTCAATGTAGTAGATTAGCAATTAGGGAGTTAGGGAGAAGCGGAGCTATGCTCCGATTCTGGAGAATCTGAGTTTGGTATGTCTTGTATCCTTCCTTTGTACTTAAGACATTATGATTTATATATTTATCTTCTCTATTTACTTTCATTCATATATTTGAAGTTTAGTATAGTTGTTATATTGTGCATGGGATCTTAAACAGTATTGCGGCGGGCTCTAGTGCATTTAAGCTGGCTGAGTGTGTCGATAGTGTAGACTTGGGTATGCAGGCTATAAGGAGTTACACGAGGTTAACGCGCCAAACCTCACGGATAGTTGTGGTAGCCCACGGGGGTGGCCTTGACCTGTCGGGGCGATGTAGTCCACCGCATTATGGGTTGGTGTTTAGTAGAGCTTTTTAGCGGCCTTCTCCCAGCTACCTTCTTCAGTCCGAGAGTTGGGGCCGGACTGTTGCTCAAAGTGCATTGATATGATTTGCTATCATAGAACCTAAGTAATAGAGAAGTATATAGGAACCTTGATCTCTCAGTACATCCTCTCAGTATTATACTACACATTTATCATTAGGAATTCTCTTGTGTGATTGATATTATTCATAACTCCTATCATTTATCATATACCCTCACTTTAGTCTAATTAGTTTTGCTAAGTTAGTAGATACATGATTGTGACTTATTAGATTGAATTCTTTATAGCGCTTCCCTTTGTGGATACGATACTCTAGAATACTCATCCCTGGGAAGAAAGCTACAATGGTAGGTGTTACGTGGCGGCTTGCGAGAATCCCTTCCATATTCTTTTAGCACTTAATAAATACTAATAGCTTTTTGGCGCCGTTCTTGCAGTGACATTTAGCGATAAGATTTTAATAATGATGTGATGTGCCTTTAATTTAATTGTATCACTTGCTTTAGTAGGATTTACCTTATTACATTTGAGTTGTGGAATAAACGAGGACAAAAGATAATAGATTAGATCTTAGACAAGATTCCACAAGAAAAGAAAAAAAAAGAAACATTGAAGAACCGAGTGCACGATCATTCAAGATTCATCGACATTGGAACCTGCTATCTCAAAGAGATACGCTTGTTTAAATATATATTATTCTAACCATATGTAGATTGGAAAGAAGTCGTAGATCACAAAATTCAGCACACATCTCAAAGTGGCGTACACAAACTAGCACACACCAAGGTAAGTATGATTAATAAAGGTGAGAAAAGTCTTTGCTCATGGACTATAAATTGATTGAGTAGTTATCATTTAATTTGTTGCATTGCATTTGCATGTTTGCTTTGATTCATGCATTCACTCCACTTAGTTTATGTTTTTCTCATAGTAGATCCATTGCATGTTTATTTTCGCTTGCATATATCCATATAGTTGCATCTCTACCAAAAGGAAAAAAACTCTCACCATGATCGTAATAACTTTCCATCTCTATTTGATAAATCTCTATTGTGCTTTTCATGCACTGCAACACAACTACTTGCATAAGCATGTTTTGGTTTTGGAAATCTTGCTTAGAGTACTTTCAAAGGCTTTTAAATTAAAGCGTGGTGCTTAAGGTTAAAAAATGCCTTCCTTGAGTGAATTAGACATGAGTCTAGTTTTGAAGTTTGATAAAACTAAAATTGCTTGCATAGACATTGGCTATTTTGTTAAGACTAACCCATGCGAGAAAAATTCTCAAATCAATTAAGGATAAGTCAAGGGTGAACTTTAGATCGAGAGATATAAAAACCAAGGCATATGAAGAACTCCCAACTGCCAATGCGAAAGACACCCGCGGCTCATTCATCATTGATGGGAAAATTTTGTAAGTATCAAATATCATTCACCTTGTCTTTTTTTGCTGCAAGTTACTTTTGCTTTTGCATGATCCATATACTAGAGTGTAGCCATAAACAAAATTTAAGCCAAAATCACATTGCTGAATAATCAAAAAGAACCATCTTTTCACTACTTTCGTGCGATGAGATCATAGGAACTTTGGACACAACCCTACTTCAATCTTGTTGTATTCCTTGGGTATGTGTCCGCTAATATTCGAAGAAAAAGAGTCTATGCTGTATCTATTCGATAAAGAAGAGTGCCATACAACACGATCCGCGAAAGTAATCACTCAGCGAAGTGGATGGACAAAGCAATGGGCCATAAGAACATCAAAACGGGTAAGTGAATATAAATCTCATATTTGTATACAACTTTTGTCTTGCCATTCTAAAAAAATAATATACTGAGCACATGAGGCTCATCTTTGAAGCTCTTTTCCAACATATTCCTAGGACAAGTTCGCCGAGGGTATTCAGGTCACTAACCTTCGCGAGACAAAGGATGAACAACATCTAAGGACATGTTGATTGCAGCACATGATGAGGATGGAGATTTCGGCGTTCACACTTAAAGTGTCAGTGTGGGGAAGGCAAACTGGGGAAATGGGCCAATTCATCTACAAGATGATCGGAACAAAGGCACCCACTGGCACATAGCCGAGCTTTGCTGGAAATTACACTACGCCACTTTGTCTCTCTAAGTTTGGTGGTTGCATAAATGTCATGCATTAAAATCAAACTTGAGATATAAATAAAATTAACCCATTAGAAAAAGTAATGGTGAACAAATACTAATTACAATATCTATCAAAACTTTTTGTAACCCAGAAGATACCTTTAGCTCCATGCTTGATTTCTACCTTGTTTAAAAAAATCATATATTCCTTTGGGTATGTATTTGTCAACTAATACTGCGAGGAATAAAATCATGAGAGGAGCAAAAGGGTTTTGAGCACTGAATTTCAAAGAAAGAGAAAGGAAGGGCGATGTAATAAAGAGAGACAAGTGAACAAGATACTTACAAGAGACCAAGAAGAAAAGCGGCCGGGAAGAAAGGACCACCACAAGGTATTCACGATATTAAGCGTCACACTCCAATAGCCAAGAACAGCTTTATCTTAGGAAGTGAGTTGTCATTGCTAAGCTTTACCTTAATTATAGTTTGTTCATAAATAAAAGAATCAAACATGTTTTGAGTAACAACCTAGCTTTACTAAGAAACTTTACTAAGCTCAAAGCTTGTTTGTTTCTTTAATTGTTCCCCTACCACCACTCTTGATCTCGCGGTCTAATCATATAAAAAGCTGAGGGAAAAGTATTTGCACACCTTGCTTTGGAAGAAGATAATCATAATCATGCCTTTTGTTACATCATTAATGGAGAAGTAAAACCCTTCCAAGAGACGAAAGAGTTTTGCTTCTATCCGTCCAGAAGTTTTTGCTTTGCAACATTCATGCTCAATCTTATGATCTTGTCACCCCCAGTTAGGACTAGCGAAAGCATATAAGAAAACAAATCTATCTTGTTTAATACAGCTGCTTTATGGTTTTAGTTGCATTGGTGTTTTCCACACACCATGAGCCACGTGCCTTGATCTCTACATTCACTTTTGCAAGTAGGATACACTTTGAGAGCAAAAAGGTGAAAGAGTCTATCGATTCTCTCCAAAAATTCAACAAGTGAATGTCTTACGAGCATGCACACTAAACAAGATCTTTGCTTCACGTCCATACTCATCCCCAACTTACGCACACGGAGACCGAAGCCAAGAACATGGGTGACACCATCCGAACGCTGGCTATCAAAGATCAAATATAAACTCAAAGAAACAATGAGGTAAGTCACAGATTTACGAGGAAGGACTTAAAACAACGAACCCTCACTTGCGAAAGGTAAAGAAGATGCAGTAGTTATCCACATTTGGTACGCCAGCATATTTACTTCCATTACATTATCATTTTCACGCTTTATATTTACATTACAACACTAGCCTTTGCATTAGAAAAGAATATAAAAATATTTGTTTGATGCATACAAAAACTCTAAGTCCATGTAGAGTAATGCCTTGGCATTGTAACAACCCCACAAAAGGATATTCTTAATAGTGACATAAAATAAATAAATATGCATGCATCATCATTCTTTATGTGCATAGAAATAAACCCCAAAAATATATTTATCTTTTCTTTGAACTCTTTGTCTTAAAGGAATAATCATCATAATCGCGCAACAAGAAGCTAAAGTAGCTGCAACCACTAACGCCTAACTAGTTCCACTAGCTTTTGTTGTCTATTTGAGTTGGCCGAGGTTTCCAAGGAAAGAAGGAATGGCTTACATATGAGGAAGGGTGTCGGTTAAAAAGCGATGCGATCAGCTCCTGCATCACTATCTGCATATACCTGCTACCCAACCATCAAAAGAACATTGAAGACTATATGTCAACATCTAGCTTGGGGAGGCAACCCCATGTATCCGAATAAGTATTCTTACTTACCTTATTTAATATTAGCTAGATTTATGCACTTTATTGGAAAAATAAGATGCATAACTAAGAGGAAATCAAATAAAAAGTCTATATAGTCTTTATTAAAGAGTCTTTATTAGAGTGTGAGAATAAAATAAACTCTAGAGGCCATCTCACGATCATGGAGATGATGTGAATAGTTACTCGATCATAATTCCTTTCAGAAGTACCTACACCTTTCAAGCTTAATTTCTCTCGAGCTTTTTTATGCAAAAGCTGCTTTTGACTTGAGATTTGCTCACGAACACAGAAACACAGCGGGTAACAGTACTTGCTCCCTAGAAATTTCTAGGTGATTGATGGATATGATATATGAGAGTGCGAAACATTTGTTTATCTTACTCCTAGTGACCTTTAGATTTACGGAGATTTATCTTTTTGAAAATTAAAAGTGCATGATGAGTTCTGTATAATGAGAGTGTTGATTCCTACTATCCCATACATATACATGTTCTTTAGATAGGAAAACCTTTTGATATTTGATATATACTTATAGAAGTACGCTTACTTTACATTGAGTTTGGTCAAATAGCACAGCCGACCCTTTAAAACTTGTCATGCACTTCTCATGCACACACTCCCACTCCAATATATTTCCCCTTGCGCTTGTATGCTACTTCTACTACCACGGAAATGCGCATCCACCAAATATCACCATAGATCCACTAAAAATGTTTACAATCCTACCTAGGAGAGCAGCAAAAAGAAATATTCCTCACACATATTCCGCGCCAACATCATAAAAGCTCCTTTATCCTTGTTTCTATCTTTTACATAAGTTTGTGGCCAAGAGGCTTGGGATTTGTATAGAAAAAAAAAAAGAAAAAGAAAAAAATGGTCGTCAATAGTTAAATAATAATAAGACATAGAAAAAATATATTGAAAATTATACATTACGAGTTCTCCCAAATACTTTCAAAATCCCAAAGAGATATATTTCCCTTTACTTTGGGGAGCAAAGTAGAATTAGGCTTTCACTTCATTCACTACACCATACACATGCACATGTAGTATGACTGTGACTTTAAGATCCATTTTGCTTACGACTTTTACAGCTATATGCCTAGTAAGTAGATTTAGTTTTCTCCCACTACTCGCTCTACATAGAAAGCCTTAGATATAGGGTGAGAGAAAAGAAGGCATAATTAATCCTTTTGCTTATTCCAAAATATCACATATTATGAGAGAAAGAACAACACAACATTATAGCCTAAGTGAGGATCACAAATACCACAAATAGAGACTTGAAAGGTCATACTATGGAACTTTAGGGTTTTATTTGAAAACTTTTAAAAAGCTAGGAATGATAGTTGAACAAGTTTGAGACATAGTGCTTGACTTGGTTATTTCTATCTTTCCAATTGCCCAAGATCCAAAAGAAAGGCTAAGCTCCATAGTAAAGGTAATATGGGTAAGTTGAAGGTTGAAAAGGTTTTTTATTCTAATCTAGAGGAGAAATTTTGTTTTGAAAGCATGTGTACTTTTGAGGTGTAAAGCGTTGTAGCAACTCTCACGATCCATTGCTAAGTTTGGCTTTGCTAGGGACTAGCAAAAGGTAGCAGGGGCTTGTTGATACTCTTATAGCACAAAATATATAGGCTTTTCCAAAACTAAAATAAAGAGCTTAAAATAAATATCAACATAGTTTAGGGGCTTAGTGACATAATTCCGGAATTTACTTATATTTTAGGGGAATAACGAGGAAAATGCGAGTTTGCAAGAAGCCCTGACATAAAAGGCGTATCCGTGAAGCAATCAACTTGAAACCGCGTAGAACATTCGGAAGAGACTTGAAGGCCACGACCCACAAAATTTGGGGGCCCACGGCGGTGTGCGGCGGCCGCTAATGCTGACGGCGGCGGCCATAGAACACTGTCGACCTACGGCCGACGCCGGTTCCTACTTGGAATCATTGAGGAGCCGGCTCGTCCATCTATCAGGTCCGGTTGATCCGGGGCTATGAGGTGCATCGATGGAAGACTCTGAAAGGCCGGACACGAATTGGCCCATCTAAGCCTATGTGCATTAGCATAATACATGGTGGAAGGGTTAGTACCACGTACCTACGGGAACTAGGAGGAGGCACAGAGACCTATATAACAAGACTGCCCCGGGGGTGAAACCTAATTCATTCCATTCATTATCTCTTGACTGTTGGTAATTCTTGGAGGTGTCCCAATGTGAGGACAACCTCTCCACTAGAAAATTAAATTTCAGAACTCTTCAATGTAGTAGATTAGCAATTGGGAGTTAGGGAAGCGGAGCTATGCTCGATTACGGAAGAATCTGAGTTTGGTATGTCTTGTATCCTTCCTTTGTAAGACATTATGATTTATATATTTATCTTATCTATTTACTTTCATTCATATATTTGAATTTAGTATAGTTGTTATATTATTGCATGGGATCTTAGCTCATTATTGAGGGCTCTAGTTATTCATAGTAGCTAGAGTAATGTCGATAGTGTAGACTTGGTGTAATACAGGCTATAAGTTACACGAGGGTGGCATGAAACCTCTGATGAGATAGTTGTGGTAGCCCTTGATATGTAGTTGGTTACCGTCAACATGCAACGAAGACGCCATGGCTAGCAAGATGGTGATCTTCCCGACTCCATGGCGGTCGACCCGATGGAGGACATCCAATTTGGGACGCTCGTGCGGAACAACGGCGCCATGCTTGGCGTCCAACCACGCCGCTTTCGGATCCAATCGCTACGGCATCGCATCTACAAGACCGGGCGCCGCGCTCAACTCGAGCCGGGCCGCTCGACTCCCAATCGGGCTCACCCACCCGTTCGTGCCGTACACGCGGCGCTTCGTCCACGACGTCGACAATCTACTCGGCGACCCGACAAGCTCAAGATCGGTATGAGTGAGTCTTCCCCTTTGGTTGATTCGACCATGTCGCTCCCGCCAACAGGAACAACATCGACCACAACACGGGCTGCCTGACGCTCCTCAGGGAGAAACGGATCGGGTCGAGGGCCATCTTCCCCTCGCCGTGGTCCGGTCGTCACTTCTACTCCCGAGGGGCGGGTTGTCCACTTCTCTCATCCGCGGGTGGCCGCGCTCGGCTCGGACTGGTCGGAGGGACCGCCCTGGACCCTACGACTTCATCGATGCGCCAACGCACTACGAAGGTGCCTCGTCGACAACGCGCGCGACCACATCCGCAAGGCTAAGCTCTATCCGATCCTGGAGGGTGCCGGGGGGAAAAGGAAAGTACCGAAGCCCGCGTGACGGCCGTCACCGCCCCCCGACCGCATCCGACGCCACCACAACCATCCTCCAGATCCGATGGAGCTGGAGATCGGCTACGACCCCCGGCCGCTCGACCGGTATCGCTCCCTGGGAAACCTACGGTGGAGGGGTCTCCGTCAGCGAGGACTCAGCACCCCTTGAGGGGGAAACCGAAGAGCTCGCGCTGCGAGAGGGGCGCAACGCCGATCGAGCACGCCATCGGCAAGTAGAGCAGACGTTTGCCGCCAGCTCGCCCGGAAGTATCGGCCGGCGCGGTTCCCGGATAGCCCGGGGACTCTCCCCGAAATCTGGCCTCGGGTCGACGAGGTGTGGAAGGAATCCCGGTTCACAAGACACCCGAGCGTAACATCGCCACGGCCCAGCCGGCTCCCCGCTGCGGGAGAACGCCACAATAGAAGACGTCAGGGGGATACATCTACGCCACCCATGCTCGCCTTAACCCCGTCTCGGGTTCATCTGCGCCGCGTCGGCCGTCTCACGGCGTCATCGCGCAGGAGTCGCAACACCCACCGGCAAAGAAGAGGCGTCCTCCACAAGCGGGGGGCAAACCAATCTTAGCGACGGCGACGGCGGCGGTACGATGCGGCCGGCGAAGAGGGCAAAACGCAGCCAAGACGGTCGGCAGCTGCGGCAGGGGTCTTGCGTGCTCCGGACGGGCGCGGTGGACAACCACCCCGGCGTCCGGCCGGGATCGAAACCGCCCCCCCGACCTCCGAAAAGAAGATCGAGATTGCCCGAGACGCCCGCTATCGCATCACCCCGACCAGACGGGCTCGCGAAGACGCCGAGATCCAACGACGTGAAGAGTACAACATGTTGTGCGGGGAACCCGCCCGGGAACCTCACGATCACTACGATCCGGCCCTACCACCCAGGATCTCCGCCGGGTCCGATGGCCTCCCGGGCTTCAAAGGCACTAACGCCCTCTCGAAGTACTCCGGCGACCAAGATCCCGAGGCCCGGGTCATGATTTTCTGAGATCGCAATCGTCGGTCGGAGGGGGGAGGATGTTATGGCGAACTACTTCCCGATTAGCCTCGACCGGTGGCAATCGCGGCTCTGGCCCTCCCGGAAGGAAGACTACCGCGCACGTGGCAAGACGTCAAGGATATCATCATCGGCACCTACAAGTCCAACAGCGTAAGCAATCCAGGCACAAAATGCGACTGGAGAGGCTGCGCCGGCCAGAACGAGCCACTCTCGGGAGTACATCCGCCGTTTCTCCGAGGTGCGCCTCGACAATCCCGGATATCACCGACGAGGAGTGCGTCGGCGCATTCACCAAGGGCCTTGTCTCAACGGTAACGCCGCAGACCCAAGAGCTGCGGAAAAGCTCCACGGGTCCAAAATCACAACCATGTCCAAACTCTTTGGATGTGGCGTAGAGATTCGCAGGGGCAAGATGAGGCCAAGTACGTCTTCCACAAAGATTATGGCTACTCCGCCTCGCCGAGAGTATTCTCCGCCGTGATGCCCCCCCGCGACGATAGCGGCGCGACGGCGGCGTCCACGATAACCGCCGCTTCGACGACTCCCGCGACGTGAGTCGCCGCCGGGAAGAAGGTCGCGGCAATCATTATCGCGAGTGCCGCCGCGGATCGGAACCGTCGGGAGGTGGCGCCAACAACGCGAGGACCGGTGGCAAGAAGAAAGCAATCAAGCGGCAAGACCCGATCAAGAAGCTTCTACACGTAAGTGTCCTCGACACCGGACTTGAATCATAGTTCGGCGTAATGTCGGCACTTTAACGCCGAGTATGAAAGCGAGCGCAAGAAGCTCAAGATCACCGACGAGCAGCGAGGAGGGCGCCAAAGGTTCCCGCAACAACCAAGAAGAAGACCCCGACGAGGACGCCGATCCTGGCACCGCTACCGCGCCGAAGACGGCGTCATTCACATGATCATGGGCGGACACTACGGCTGCGAGGGAGGGGCGGGATCGCAAGATCTCCGCCCGTAATGTCCCGGCCCACAAAGACTCTCAGCGAGGGGGTCACGGACCCGATATGGCCTACCTTCTCCGAGCGGGTCATAACCTTCACCGCGACGACCGGTGGTGCAACAACCCGTACCCCGGCGATTCCCACCGCCCTTGACCCGGTGATCGGGCGCTGCGCTTCGAGAAGGTCCTCATCGACGGAGGGAGCCCCGAACATGCCGTTCGAACTCGATGAAGGCTCGACATCACGCGAAGGATGACCTCAAGCCATACGACCACCCGCTCGGGGATCCTGCAAGGGAGAGTCGCCGTTCCTCTCGGGCGTGTTACGCTACGCGTGCAGTTCGGCAGCTCAAGCATCATCGCATCCAAGACATGAATTTCGTTGTCGCTGACTTTGATTCATCGTACCACGCCATTATCGGGCGCGACTGGGCTAACGGGCTCATGGCGGTCCCGAACTACGGCTACCTCATCCTCAAGATCCCCACGGACAAGGGGTCCTCACATGCGGGGCCAACGTACACATGGCCTATGTCTGCGAGAAGGAGGGCCTCGACAAGCGGGAGTTCATCCTCCGGCCGATCTGGCAGAGGAGGTCATCAAGAACGCGAAGAAGCCGAACCCCCTCGACCTCGAGATACCCGAGGAGGAGCGGACGAAGAAGACCACCAAGCCGTCGGACACTAAAGATATCCGGTTGGTGGAGGGCGTCGTCCAAGACGACCAAGATAGGGCGTCAACCTTGACCCCAAATAGGAAGACGCGCTCGTCCGGTTCGAGGGAGAACGCGTGAGCATTTTTGCGTGGAAACCCGCCGATATGCCCAGAGTACTCGGAGCCGGATCGAGCACCGCCACGTGTCAAGCCAACGGCCAAGCCGTGCGCTCAAAAAATACGCCGCTTTAATAAAGAAAAGTCACCGCTATTAAAGCGAAGTAACTAGATTATTAGGCTGGCTGGCTTTATTCGGCGTAGTGTATCATCCCGACCGGGTAGCTAACCCGGTCCTTGTAAGAAAGAAGAATAATGAATGGAGGATGTGCGTTGATTATACCGATCTCAATAGGGCTTGCCTAAAGACCCTTTCGGTCTCCGCGTATCGACGGGTGTTGTCGACTCCCTTTGCGGGTTGCGAGCTACTTAGCTTTCTCGGATTGCTACTCGGGTTATCATCGATTGCCCTCGCGGTCAAAGACCGGGAGAAGACTTCCTTCATCACCCGTTTGGCGCCATCGCTACACTACCATGTCGTTCGGGCTCAAGAACGGCGAGCCACCTACCGGGCGGGCTATCTGGCTGCTTGGGGAATCTTATCCCCGACCTCGCTCGGGATTACGCCGACGACGTCATGGTGAAGACCAGGGCGCCCTTCCCCTCGGTCGACGATCTTGCAAAGGTCTTCGCCAAGCTAAACGAGTACCAATGGAAACTTAACGGGGAAAGTGTGTTTTTGGCGTCCCCTCCGGTAACTTGCTCGGCAACATTGTTAGCGAGGCATGGTATTGAGCCAAACCGGGGAGAAAATCAACGCCATCATGCGGATAAAACCGCCCCAAAACGTCAAGGATGTCCAGAAATTGACTGGATGCATGGCGGCACTTAGCCGCTTTCGTTGTAACGGCTCGACGAAAAGGGACTGCCGTTCTTCAAACTCCTTCGTGTAGGGAAGCCAGGTGGACCAACGAGCCTCAAGAGGCCTTCAACGGCTTCAAGAAGTTTCTCACCACACCTCCGGTGTTGGGTGGCCCCGAACGACGCGCGGAGACGATCTTCGTTTACATCGCAGCGACCAACCGGGTGGTTAGTACTGCCTTGGTTGTTGAGCGCGCGGAGGAAGGGCATGTGTACCCCGTCCAGCAGCCGGTCTACTTCGTTAGCGAGGTACTAAATGACTCCAAGCAAAGGTACCTACATATACAGAAATTGCTCTACGAGATTCTCATCACGTCGCGCCAAGCTCGCATCACTATTTCGACCTTCACCCGATCACCGTGGTGTCGGACTACCCATTGGGCGGCGTCTGCGGAATAAGGATGCCAATGGTCGTATATGCAAGTGGGCGTCGAGCTCGGCACATTCACTATTGAATACAAGAATAGGAGTACCATCAAGTCGCAAGCGTTGGCAGATTTCGTCTGCGAGTGGGACGGATCCTCGAGACCCCCTCGAAGACACCGGCCGAGAGCCGGGCGATGTATTTTCACGGCTCACTCAACATCGATGGGCGGGCTGGCGTTTACATCATATCGCCCTCCGGGATACTCCCGGTATGTCGCCGGATCCACTTCCGGTGTCTAACAATGCCGCGAATACGAGGCTGCCCTTCTCGGCCTCCGTGATCGTATCGGCTTGGGATTCGCCCGATTGCAGTATTCGGGATTCAGCATTGGTAATCAAGCAAGTCAACAAAGATTGGGATTGCAAGAGCGAGAAGATGGACGATATGTGGCAGCTATAAGGAAGTTGGAGGAAAGTTCTACGGGCTCAGTTTTGATCATGTGGTTGGGACTACAACCAAGCCGCCGATGAACTTTCCAAGCTCGGTTCTTCTCGGGCAAAGATACCGGCAGCGTCTTCATCGAAGATCTATGGAAACCGACAATCGGTGATCCTGCCGCGGGACCTCCACTCGAGACAGTAGAGCACATCGTCGCCACGCTATCCAATACCGTCGATGAAGATTGGCGGGTCCCGATAATCAAGTATCTGCGGGGGAGGCCCTCGTACGAAGATAGGACAGAGCAAGAGCGTCTCATCAGGGGAAGTAAGAATTACATCCTAGTTGACGGTTTCCTTATGCGGAAGAGAATAGGAGACCGGGTCCTGCAAAAGTGCATCTCCGAGGAGGATGGTATAAAGCCGCTTTGCACCGACGAAATCCATGGCGGGATTTGCGGCAATCATGCCGCCTCTCGCACTCGGGGTCGGCAAGACTTTTCGTGCATGATTTTATTGGCCGACGGCGGTTGCCGTCACGAGAACACCTCGGTACGGCATTGCACGAAATGTCAATTCTTCGCGAAGCGAACACGTAATGCCAAAGACATGAGCTCCGAGACTATACCGGTAGCATGGCCTTTCTTGTCTTTGGGGACTTGACGCCATCGGGCCTTTCAAAGCGCCCCCGGTGGTTTCAAGTGGATCTTCGTCATGGTCGACAAGTTCTCCAAGTGGATCGAATACCTCCCGCCGGTCGACGCCAACCAGCACAAGGTCGTTGAAATGTTAGATGAGGTGGTCCATCGCTTTGGCATCCCAAACTCCATCATCACGGATCTTGGCGGCACATTCACCGGCGACCACTTTTGGGATTATTGCGAAGACAAGGGCATTCGGTGAAATATGTGTATGCCGCCCACCCTCGGGCCAATGGGCAGGCCGAGCGAGCAAACGGCATGATATTAGAAGCCTTTGCGGAAGCGACTCTTCCGACTAGACGGAAATACCCCGGTCGCCGGGCTCAAAGAGCTGCGGTACCGTCGTCACGGGGACTCCGCACCCAGCCCAGCCGCAAAGACGGTGTATCTCCATACTTCATGGTGTTTGGCTCGGCGATCCTCCCGGCCGATATCGCCTTCGCTCTCCCCGGTGGAAAATTATAATGAAGAAACTCGACGCCACTCGAGAAGATGAGCTCGTCGGCTCGAGGAAACCCGCTTGCAATGCCGCACGCTGAACGCTAAGTACCTCGAGGGCATTCGGAGGTATTACAATCGTAATGTACGCGGAAGAGCCTTTGCGGTGGGCGACGGGTCCTTCGAAGGAAGCGAAGAGTGTTCACAAGATGGGATCTCATTGGGAAGGACCCTTCAAAGTTAAAGAGGTTACCCGGCCGGGAGCGCACCGGTTGATCGACCATGGAAGATATTGACGTCCCCAACTCCTAGAACATCGAGCACCTGTGACGATTTTTCCCGTGACTCGGGGACTCTGTAAGCCAGCTTATATCATTTTTTAACTTCTATTGTCGCACAACTTAATAAAGTTTATTTGAGTACGTTGACATGGTTATATTTTCTTTCGACCGCGTAAACAATTTATTTCCATGCTCGATCACACTCTAAAGTCTTTGGACCCCCTAGAGCCAGATCTCTGTACTTGGTCGTTTCAGGTATATGTGTGACTGGTGTAGTCCCCGCATAGACTGACGACTGGCAGATGACTCCTTAGCGTAGTCGAACAGCCCAATAGCTTGCCTGAGCATCGCGTCTCCTTGCTGCGGCTATACCGGCGCGTTAAGGCTAGGACTGGCGTCCACCATAGGTGACCCCTTTTTTTTTTTCGTCTACGGTCTACACTTCGTCATCGACCATAATCGTATGCATGCTAAAACGATTATGAAATAAAAACAAAGTATTAGCTAATAACTGCCACCCACATCCGGGCGTGGCTCGGCTTAAACCATAAGTGTTTTTCAACTGTTTTTTCACCAACTGTTTCTTGCTACGGCCAAAAGAAGCAAAGTATTATGCCTGGGGCAAATTCACCCAGGACTTTACCTTCAACGCTCCACAGAGTGGGTTCATCTCGCGGGCGAGTGTCGCCGCCGCTCGCCGGCCTCTTGGCGCAGGTCGGTCTGCGTGGCCTCCGCCGTCGTCCCGAAAGCGTAGCCTAGGCGGACGCGCTTGAAACCGCACTCGGGATAGTGGGAGCGCGCCACCGCCAACGCGTGTCGAGCCGTGTCGCGAGTAGCTTTGGGCGGGTGAACTCCATAAAGTTTGCCCAGCCGCCGCGGCTCCGGCCGCTTCCACGTTTTGCGCGCCGGGCCGGCGGCGCTTCCTCCCGGATTGGCCCCGCCAACCACGTAGCCATGAATGGCGTCGAGGATTGGCCCGATGCCTTG
Source organism: Hyparrhenia diplandra (assembly GCA_015847255.1). Taxonomy (NCBI): domain Eukaryota; kingdom Viridiplantae; phylum Streptophyta; class Magnoliopsida; order Poales; family Poaceae; genus Hyparrhenia; species Hyparrhenia diplandra. The sequence continues at coordinate 15,007 of JADLZK010004819.1, forward strand.
TAGGAGACTTTGCGTCACGACCCTTCCACGAGCACTTTTGACCTCCGGATCGCGAATCCGATGGCGGAGGTCGCATAAGGTCGACAATACATAAATGGTAAGATCAAGAAACTTCGTTTACATCATTTTTCGCGAACGGTAGTTGTTACGCAGCAAAGGGACATACCATCACGATCGGGCGGTGGTGTTCGAAGTTCTCGCGCACTCACCCGTCGATTGGTTCGCCATCACCGATTGTCGCCGCAGGTCTCAACCGAAGCTTCATACCGCAAGGTATCACACAACCAACATATCAATCATCTTATTACTAACATTTTTATGAGATGTCTTGGTCGATTATTTGGGCATCCTTCATACATACCCAAAGACATGGCTCGGGCCTCGAGGCGTGTTCGCTCCTCACGAGCCACGAGCTCGACGCGCTCATCCTCAAGCCGCTTGCGGTCGGCCACTAGCTGCGCACGCCCGCGCCTCCGGCCTGGCGATTGCCCTCCCTGGCAACTCGAGCAGCCTCGCGTTCTCACGCGAGTCCGCTTGACCTCCGGGACCTCGCGCTCGGCCGCTAGCCTAGCACCCTTTCCGCGCAAAGGCGTGGCGCGCTGGCGTCGCTATTGCCGGCCAACAGGCGGTCCCTCTCGGCCATGAGCACCGCCCGCTCTTCCGCTAGGTGGTCGCGCTCATGGGAGAGCTCATCCCGCGCGCCGTCGGCCTCACGCAGGCCCGCGGGGCATTCTTCCGGCTCCGCGCAGACGACGGATTTCTTCGTTCCGGATATCTTTGTACAATGGCATACAATCACAAGTTGTGCGCTACGTCGAAATCAAGATGCAAGATGGCGTGGTCGAATACTTACACGCAGTGGTGGCTCCCTCCTCCACTTGGCGTGCTATGCGCGTCGGCTCGTCCCTCCCTTCAACGCCGAGCCACTCTTGCTCCACCTGGGCACCGGGTCCTCGGCGACCTCATTACCGGCCGTCAACCGCCTCCATCTCCCGGTCCTCGCCCTCGACTTGGATGTAGTCCAGGGGAGGGGTTCGTGGTGGTTGACCAAGGGCGGGCGACCTCCGGCCTCGGTACTCGGGCTCGAGCGTCGTCGACTAGCTCTTGGTGCTTTTGGTGCCCGGCTATCTCTTGAGGCGCCGCCCGCCGCGGGCGTCTTGGTAGGCACTCCGCCCAGGCGCCTCCTAGGGTTGTGCCGGTGCAGCTGGCTCGCCCTGCCGCTGGGCGCGTCCGCGGCGATCGGCATCCGCCGCGGTGAAGATCTCTTGTTTGGTTTTGGCTAATTAGTGACACCTAAGGACTAATCTCTTAATGCTAAGTGTTTGACATGATTGGAGATTGGTCGATGCCGGAGTTGGTGCATGGTGATCATGGAGAGTGGATCGAGGTGATCCAAAAAGTTTGATCAAGCATGCAACTCGGTGAAGTTTGGAGATCAAAGGTCCCAAGGCAAAGGTATAACCATAGGGCTTTTGATTTCACACCCAAGACACCATAGAGGGTGTGGGTGATTATAGGATCGATAAGCCGTACTATAAAGAGGGAAAACTTTTCGTACATATCGATCCTCACGTGCCTTTAGGTTCAAGTCTCATATGCATGCATTCTAACCTAAAGTGCTAACTCCGTCCTTGTCGGAAATGGTTTCAAAATGCTAACACATGGTGTCGAGGTGTTCTTCGGCGTGTCGGCAACAAGAAACAAGTGACGGAAGTTGGCTTGGAGCAAAGGCGAAGGAACGGCGACAAAACGACGAGTTTTTCGCAGCTCCGGGCGTGATCGGACGCACCGACCGAAGCCTGGTCGGAAGTGACCGGACGGTCCGGTCAGTCGCTCGTCGCGAGAGCATGTTTCCGGGTCGGGCGTCGACGGTGACGGACGCACCGGCCGGAAGCATCCGGTGCCGACGGACGATCGGCCGGATGCGCGATCGGACGCACCGAGGCGGGGTCGGCCGGGTCATTTTGGCTTGTCGGTTGTGACCGGATCCACCGGCCGGACTCACGGTGAGTCCCGGTCAATCGTCCGGTCGCCGCGCGAAAAGTGTGGTTTTCACCCTTTCCACCACATTTCGTGGTGTGGCCTATATATACCCATTTGGCTGCCCCTTGCTCTCTCTCTTGGACATTTGAATCATTCCTAACACTCTTGAGCAAGCAAGCAAGCCTCCCTCCTCTCTCATTCTTGATTTGAGCTTCATTCTTGAGAGAAGAGTTGATCCAAGTGCATTGCATCGAGTTCTTGCATCTAGAGGCACTTGGGGATCGTTGTGAGACGGTGGATTTCCCGTTTCTCTTGGAGGCATCGCTCCTAGCCGGCTTGGTGGATTGGTGGAGGCGTTGGCAAGAGAAGGTGATTGTTCTTGGCCACCTCGGTTGATTTGTGAGAGGATTACGCACTCCTCGTCGGAAGAAGACAAAGTGCAAGGAATACATTGCTCGTGCTTTGGGTACCACACTTGTTGAGTGGTGTGTTGAGGCTAGCAAGGGCACCGCCTAGCTCAAACACCATCCTTGTGTTTATCGGCACAACTTAGGAGACTAGCTTGTCGGTGTACAAGTGAACTCCGGGTGAACAAATCGACTTGTTCATTGTCTTCCTGTGTGGATCATCACCATCGAGTGGTTGATTGTTCATCTACATCCCGGTGATTGGTTCATAGCCTCTTCAAGTCGGTATAACAAGTTTCTCTCACTTGCATTATTTTCTTAGTTTACCTTGTGTAGAGAGCTAGCACTTGCTTGTGTAGGTTGTTCTTGCTAGCATAAGGATCATATTAGGATTGCTCATTAGCTAGAGTAGTGACATGGACTTTGTGTGGACTAGAGATCATAGAATTATTTAGTCTTGTCACTAGAAGGCTTGCAAGACCACTAGAGCTAGTGCAAACCTCATTTGCCGTGTTTTATACTAATCGGTTTGTTTAGTTGAGCTTGTAGAAAATTTTTATAGGCTATTCACCCCCCTCTAGCGATCTAGGACCTTACAACAGGCTCGGTGACGGCCCCCCCTGCATCAACAGCATGATTCACATATACTCACACCGACAACGTGAGTGATCCCGATCGACAGCAAGTGTACTTACACGTTGGCGAAGCGCAGACCACGGAGGCGACCTCCCGAGCTGCCACCGCTGCGGCCTCCTCCACTCCGTGGCGCCGATACGTCACCGTGTGTGTGGCCGGGCCGGGCGCCCTTGGTGGCTCGACTGGTGCACTTGGTGTTCTCTCTCCTCCAGATTCCTGCATATAACAAGGTGACGATCAATCGACGCAACTTTACCCGGGGGACTGGATAACATTCAACGTCCTTCCTATTATTTTTTGGGACACGAGCAGCCAAATCTTTCGATGAAGATTCATCGATATCCTGGGGTCTACAGATTTTCTGTTGGACTTCCCCTTAATCCCCGGGCTATTGGGTTCCGTTGCCATTATTGTATGTCCGGATATTCTCAATGTTGGTGCTGTTCGCACCTTGACCCATGCATGATGCATTGGCACCCTACGTCCGGGCAGACATACAGTGCTCGGGGACTCCACGTACGGGCTCCATCTAGGAGTTTGGTCTTTGCGCCAGTTAGGTTTCCGATTACTCGGGGACTTTTTTCTTACATTTTTTCTTGTGACCCTAGTAGTACGTGATTACTCACCTACTCCTAGGCTCGGGGACTAAGTGGGCACACTTCACCTACGGTGAATCGTGCTCATTTTTGATGTTTACATTTTTACAGTGTTTTTTCACTATACGTGGGCACACTTCGCGAGTAAAGAAAAGATTTTTTTCATTGGAGCACCCAAAGATCCGGCGAGCGGACTCGTCAAGACTAGACTGGTCGGAAGCAATGGAAAGAAGCTACGGGAACATGAGTGGTCTGGTCGAGAGCTGCCCCCGGGCTAGTCGTTCAACTAGTCCGGTCGACACCGCATGAAGAGGCGGTCGACAACATCTCCCGATGATCGGGCGTCAAGACTCTTTCACTGCGGCATACGGCGTGCTCGGGGACTAGGCGTGGGGGGATAAACCCCTATCCCCTCACGGGTTGCCGGGCTAGGCCTCTCGGGCCGGCCGGGGACGGCGGATGAAGCCCTTGGCGCTAGGAGACCGCGATTATCGGAGATCACGGCCTAAACTTGGTCGCCAAGATAGTTTTCTAGTATAGCTCAATCGTAATCACTATATACTTTCCTATTGTAACCGATCGGGATAGTCCTTGTCGGACTAGATCCGACACGTAACCCCGCTCCCGGACTATATAAGGTGAGCAGGAGGATCCCCGAGGGACATCGATTCTCAATCAATCAATACAACTAAGCGGGGACGTAGGTTTTATGCCATCAAGGCGGCCGAACCTGGGTAAAACCCGTGCGTTTTGTCCTTCGCCGGATCGCTTAACGTCTCGTTAGCCGTCTCACGCATCCCAAACCGCTCAATCTACTAGGGCATACCCCCTGCTAGACTATCGCCGGTAAACCGACGACATCGAGGAAGGCCACAAAATACTGATGAAATTTAGAGCACCTTGAGTAATCTGCTTGGCTTTTTTCATTTTCTTTGTCTCTTTCTTTGTTTCCTAAATTTGTTTTTTTGTTTTCTCCTTCTTTTTGTGATTTGTACAAGACCTTATGCTTTTAAGAAATTCCTGTAGGGGCGCGCTGTCCCTCCAGTTTCATAAAAAAATAGAGCACCTTTAGTAGTTTTACTTATACTTATCCATATCTATACCTACCTAACATTAAAGAGCTAAAGTTCCTCTCATTTTTTATAGCGCCTCCTAACTATAACTTTATGAACGTGGAAACTGTCGTTTTATGTCCCTCCGACATATGTCGGGCTTAATATGGACAGGAATTCGAATCGTAATCCAAATAGATTCTTCGGATCCTAAGTACCTGAATAGAAATCCTTCCAAAGATAATAGGAATCTCCTTTCGTCTTATAATTTGTCTAGATACATAACTAAATAGATAAACCAAAACCCGACTTATAATTTGGAATGGAGGGATGGCCCGGTAACCCTGGTTACCAAGATCAACCCCTAGCAACTACCGGGACAAAGGTGAAATGATTACAATCATGTTTGTTGAGTATGTTCCAAATTCAGTCCATAATGGAAGGTCGTGCTTTTGCCGTAGCGACGGAGACCCGTAGAAGCCGAAGACCGGGCCGATGCTTAGGGGGTGCCCCCCGGTATCTGATACGGTACATATACCCTTATAGGGTTTCCACCTGACGTCCTTGAGAATGAGATGACACAACTGAAGAAGGGTTCCAGTGCATATAAGAAGGAGACATCAACTGACAAAGAGAACGGATGGGAAGACAAAGGCTCGCTAGGAACGAGTTGCTGAATGCTGTCTAAGCTTGTGCGTGGTTGCTAGTTGCTACATTTATGCAAATGAATCCGTCTGTAATGGCTTGGGTGATATATGAAAAAAAAAATGATAACAATATGTAGAGTCTGTTGAGATCTAGTATGCTGTGGTAACGAAATCAACAACAACAAAAAAGAAGAAGAAAGCTAATTAACAAGAGGTGCAAAATGCCATAAAAAATATTTGTAAGCCATTGACTTCAGATACATTAAAAATCATGATGAAAGTTTACGACATGCGCACAAAGACAATGACTCAGATACTAATACTGCGACATGCACATATATTGAACAGCATGGATTGGAAGTACGTGGGACATAATACAAGCCAATACCATAAAGCCTATGGAAGCCAATAGATCAGGATTGCTAATATTGTAATGAGCAAAATGCACCACAGATCCATTGGCTTTTTTTCTTTGTGTCATCTAGGTTCATCACCTTCTAAATTGCAGTTTTAGGTCCATTAACTTTTAAAGTGGTTCTTTGGAGGTCCAAATCTCCCTAGAAAGAGCTGGTTGGTGATATTATTTTTGCAAAAAAAAAGCCCTTTACCTCTCTCCCTTGGAATATATGGTTCCAATGCTCAAAACAGGTCACCCCATTATAACCAAAAAAGTAAAACAAAGGAAAATCTCAAAAGTAAACAACATTCAGGTTGTTGCATAGATATATATTGCTAAAATGAACACGAAAAAAACTTTATACATTTTAGCTCCCCATCTATATCTAATAATAATAGAAAAAAAGTGTCGTGATTAGCCTGAATAGGAGTTCTTGTTCCTGGTACTTTTTAGTTTTTATTTGTTTTCATTCTTCTTTTTCTTTTGGTCCGCTTCTGTTAGTAGAGCCCACTTTCATTATTTTTTATCTTTTTTTTTTTTCTTGCACTTCTCCAAAAGGATTCAAAACCTAATTGTCCCGTGTTCGCTTGAATTTATCAGGATGGTAAAGTATTTTCTCTCATAGTAAATCGGCGTCAATCGGTGTCAGCTAGCTTATCAACCACAAAAACTTGATTTTTTTGTTGCAACATTAAAAAAAAAATTGCTCCAATAAATCTCTATCTTAACTCTTATGCAATTAGGACCGATCTAGTATGAAGAAAGAAAGTATAAAAGTGACTAGAATGATTTGAAAATAGTCCATAATTCCTAGTGTAAGATTGTCTTTAATATTTAGGAGCAAGATTTTGGAACCCATTAGAGAAGCTTCATAGTATACTCCCAACTTTTTTAGCTAGATGGAAAACTCATTGATTTACCGATTGATTTTCTAGGAACTATTGAAGGCTAGACAAAAAACAAAATAGGAAATAAACTTTAGAATACGCAAGAAAATTTGGCAGATGGATAAAGAAAGAAAAACAAATGAAAACAAACTGGAAAAATCTGAAGGGCAGCTTCCTAATCAAAGCGAAAAGACCATAAGGCCCATTCTCAACGTCCATCCTACTATGATCACATCGACGTCAAATTTCGAATCCTTCTTTGCTTGTGGGAGCACGATGCATTTGCGAATGGAGGAAGGAAGCCTGGCTGGTGGTGTGTGAAAATAGCAATTGAGATCAAAGTCATCGCTGCATAAACAAATAACCCAAGGCTCGATCCACAAAAATTCAATTCTAAGTACGAATTGTTTTCTTTTGTGAAGGGAGTACATCACAAATGATGTCAGCGTCATGCATATTCTTTTTATATATATAACTCTAGAAATAGAAATAAGAAGGGGAAACATCATGTTTTGGTTGTTTTGATTTGTAATCTCCACAATAATTTTGGTCTACCATTTTTTTGTTAGATTTTATATTTAGAAGAAAAGCATTTAGCAGGTCTTAAAAAATCGGTAGAGAGAGAGAGAGCCTAAATACCTACTCCCTCCGTCCCAAAAATAAATGGCGTTTTCGCTTCTCAAAAAACATCTACCGGTAATTATATATTAAAATATGATTAATATTTATATTACATAATTAGTATCATTGGGAAGATCTTTTGATCTAGTTTTTTAACAAATTTATTTGAAGATTTAAATCTTCTACGTATTTTCTATAAATCGAGTCTTTGTAAAAACCCAAAACGTCGTTTATTTTGGGACGGAGGGAGTAAACACGGAATGAGCTTATATATCTTAAGTGAGCGTCAGTGAGCCCGTTTAACGACGTCGACAAGTCTAATCTAACGGACACCAACCAGCGGACCACCACCACCAGCGCCGAGCCAAGCGACGTTGACACGGCATCTCTCTGGCGTCTGGCCCCGTCTCGAAAGTTCCGATCCACCTCCTCTCCCGGTGGCGGTTTCCAAATCCGTTCCGTTCCGCCTGCTGCCTTCTCGTCACCGCACACAGGCACGAAACCGTGACGGCACCGGCAGCACGGGGGGATTCCTTCCCGTTCCCTTCCTCGTCCGTCGCTATAAATACCTAGCCCCATCCCCAGCTTTCCCCAACTCACCCTTCTCTTGTTCGGCACAACCCGATCCCCAATTCCCTCGTCGTCTCTCCTCGCTAGCCTCGTCGATCCCCCGCTTCAAGGTACGGCGATCGATCTTCCTTCCCTCTATCTACCTTCTCTAGACTAGACTGGATCGGCGATCCATGGTTAGGGCCTGCTAGTTCTGTTCCTGTTTCTCCATGGCTGCAAGGCACAATAGATCTGATGGCGTTATGATGGTTAACTTTTCGTGCTCTTGCGATCTATAATCCCTTTAGGATATTAATTTTATTTCGGTTGGTTCGAGGTCGGTGATTCATTGTTAGTACCCTAGGATGTGGAGTCGGGATAGATCCGCGTTGTTAGGGTTGGTAGACGGAGGCGACCTGTTCTGATTGTCCTGATTCACTACCTGGGAATTCTTGGCTGGTCGTAGTTGGTTCGTAGATGAGATCGATTTCATGTTATCTTATGCCTTGTTCGGTTGACTAGGTTCTGTTTAATCTATCCGTGATATGATGTTAGCCTACGATATGTGCACTTGTCAGGTCATACTGATTGGCTGCCGTTCTAGATCAGAGTAGAAAACTGTTTCAATCTACCTGCTTGATTCATAATTAAGATGAATCATCTTTTAAATATGGATAGGTATATATTTTTGCTGAGGGTTATACTGGTGCTTTTTTAGATATATATACACTGTTTTGGATATGGATAGGTATATATGTTTAGATACATTAAGCAACATTCTGTACAGTTCAATCATTCTTGTTAATCTAATGAACAAATAAGATAGGTGTTTATGTTGCAGGTTTTACTGGTACTCATGATTCTATACATGAAACCACATGCTCCTATGGTTTATTACTTTTTGTTTATATCTAGTAAACAAACATGCTTTTTAATTATCTTGATTGATATGCTTGGATGGCATATGCAGAAGCTATGGGTGGATTTTTATGTACCCAGCATCATGAGCTTGCATGATCCTGCATGCTGTTTATTTGAGCCTGTCTCTTTTGTCGATACTCACCTTCAGTTTGGTGACTCTTGCAGATGCAGATCTTTGTGAAGACCCTGACCGGCAAGACTATCACCCTTGAGGTGGAGTCTTCCGACACCATCGACAATGTCAAGGCCAAGATCCAGGACAAGGAGGGCATCCCCCCAGACCAGCAGCGGCTCATCTTCGCCGGCAAGCAGCTCGAGGACGGGCGCACGCTTGCTGACTACAACATCCAGAAGGAGAGCACCCTCCACCTTGTGCTCCGCCTCAGGGGTGGTATGCAGATCTTCGTGAAGACCCCGACTGGCAAGACGATCACCCTTGAGGTGGAGTCCTCGGACACCATTGACAACGTCAAGGCCAAGATCCAGGACAAGGAGGGCATCCCACCGGACCAGCAGCGTCTCATCTTCGCTGGCAAGCAGCTCGAGGATGGGCGCACTCTTGCTGATTACAACATCCAGAAGGAGAGCACCCTCCACCTGGTGCTCCGCCTCAGGGGAGGCATGCAGATCTTCGTGAAGACCCTCACCGGCAAGACGATCACCCTTGAGGTGGAGTCCTCGGACACCATCGACAACGTCAAGGCCAAGATCCAGGACAAGGAGGGCATCCCACCGGACCAGCAGCGTCTCATCTTCGCTGGCAAGCAGCTGGAGGATGGCCGCACCCTTGCGGACTATAACATCCAGAAGGAGAGCACCCTCCACCTGGTGCTCCGCCTCAGGGGTGGCATGCAGATTTTTGTCAAGACATTGACTGGCAAGACCATCACCTTGGAGGTTGAGAGCTCTGACACCATTGACAATGTCAAGGCCAAGATCCAGGACAAGGAGGGCATCCCCCCGGACCAGCAGCGTCTGATCTTTGCCGGCAAGCAGCTGGAGGATGGTCGTACCCTCGCCGACTACAACATCCAGAAGGAGAGCACCCTCCACCTGGTGCTCCGCCTGAGGGGTGGTATGCAGATATTTGTGAAGACCTTGACTGGCAAGACCATTACCCTGGAGGTTGAGAGCTCTGACACCATTGACAACGTGAAGGCCAAGATCCAGGACAAGGAGGGCATTCCCCCGGACCAGCAGCGTCTGATCTTCGCTGGCAAGCAGCTGGAGGATGGCCGCACCCTTGCAGACTACAACATCCAGAAGGAGAGCACGCTCCACCTGGTGCTCCGTCTTCGAGGTGGTCAGTAAGCCATCAGTCGTTGAAGCTGCTGCTGCACCTGGGTCTAGTGCCTCTTGTTTTCGCCATGGTTGTTATTGTCTCTTGAAGTATTTGTGTCGTCTGTATCGTGACTTCATGGACCGGTTGTGTTCCTCTGTGCTCTACCCAAAACTGCTGTGCGGCAGCTTATGCCTTATCATGAATAAATGTTATGTTTGAATATGTGTCCTGAATGTTTTTGTTCTTGTTATGTCAGTGTTACTAAATTGATTGGCTTTCAAATTTTGTTTACTGGTATTTGTTGCACATGCAACCCTTTACTGAATGCTACTTCAGGTTCTGGCAAACTCGTTTCTGAGACTGGTTAAAACTTTTTTAGGTGTTCCAAATTCCTATTTACGTGTTCCAGATTCATCTGTCAGGTTTCGTAAATTTTCTAGAGGCTCCAGTGTTGTGACCATAATTCGTTTGGAGGCTGTATCTTTATGTTTGGAGGCTAACCCAGTGATGATGTTTGCGAAATTAAACAGATTTCTTAGCTTTCTGTAGATAAAATGGTTTTTGCTTCACGGGGAGAGAAATGCTCCACCTTAATAAAACAAAAAGAATGTTTTTTTGTTCCACTTTTAAAAAAATGTAAGCCATTCAGACTGTCCTACGAAGAGCAGCAAATACGAAAGCAGGAAGATAAACAAATAAATAAATAAATAATAAAAGAGAGAAAGAAATAACAAGAAAAATAAGCCCCGTGTGGGTTCGCTCTCCCTCGCTGGGCCTGGGCAGGACTGGCCGAACACCTCCGAACTGGGCTGCCGTTTACTCTGCGAGACTTCTGATTTGTGTTTACGTCATTTTGCCGGCTTTTGAGTTTTGTTTGTTTGCAATTGGCTGGTGTTCGTCGAACAGATTACGGCCGCCACGGCCGCCAGCGCCTTCGCCGCCGTCTTCTGCCGACCCCTTATAGTCCCGCCGCGCTACTTCGCCCCCACGGCCGCCAGCGCCCTTCGCGAGGTAAGAACCCGCGCCGCCTACCAGCTACCACGAGAACCCTTTGTTCTTTATTCCTCTAACTAATTCCTCTAAAAGGCTAGCTTCTCCCTGTTCCTAACCACCATTGGTCCTGGGCGTTGTATCTTTGTTTGTTTATTATTCTTAGGAAATATGCCCGTGCGTTCAACGGGATTACGATCCTGCAAGCGATCGACTCACTCATGATCAATTTTCTCCATTTTGCACTACTCGTATTTTCCTCGGCTCTATGTCTAAGGTTGCGCGTCCCTCTAGGTCCTAGCTGCTAGTTGTATGCTATCGCCCGTCCTAGCGCTGCTGTATGCGTCACGACGACCATTCCGGCGATGAGCGGAGAGCACGTCGTACAACATGTTCCGGTGCCTGCCGTGAACTGGTGTATAGATGTATATATGATAGATTTGGATGGATGGATTTGAAGAAGGAACCGAGCACCGGCGAAAATATATATGTATATACGATGGAATGGATTTGAGTTGTAACCGAGAGGACTTCAGGATACATAAGTGAGCGGACTTCGAGGATACGTGTACATTGTATATATACGATTGATTTGAGGATGGCGCGATTAAGGCCCAATTAAGATAGAGGAAAAAGAGGTGGGAAAAAAATTTCTCTCTTTATTAGTAGGCTAGGTAGCGTGCCCGTGCGTTACTAATTAGAGGCTCCAACGAAGGCTCCACGTTGATCCTCATGAGATGCTCTAAAAAAATAGATAAATTTTAGAAATTCTCACATAAATTAGAAACATAGAAACATCCGGCCATCAATCCAAAAGCCTCTAACAATAACAGCCATTGGATCTATCTTTATTTTCTAAAGATTTACCCACTTTTGCCATTACGAAAACACCATAAAAATGACCCCCTATATGTACACCTAAATTACCCACCAATGCCATTATAATGCTATACTATTAAAAAAAAAATAGTCAAATTAGATACCCTACGATGATCTGAAACAGTTTTTTTAGGACAATAAAAGGAAAATAAATTGCCGTCTGTGCCACTATCTCCCACGCGAAAATCTAATGTCGCCGCCCCGCCGGCTCATCTTGCAATCCTCCAGTAAAAGTCCGCCCTTTCTTCCAATGGATGGAAATTAAGTGCAGGCTTTCATACAGGTTCGGACCCTTTTTGTTTTCTAGATTTCCTATTTGGAGTAGATGCAACTGGGCCCCTTCAGAAAAAGGAGGTGAAAAGCCCGGTGAAAAGCCCGGTGAAAAAAGAGGTGGGACTGAAATTTTCTGTCTTTATTAGTAGGTATAGATAAGGGAGATGATTTCGGCGATCTGCTGGATCCCGAAAGGGTCACTCAAGAACGTTCCTTTCGTTGATGAGCCACTGGCCCAGGGAGAGATCGATGAGGCGATCAAGTCTCTCTCTTTGGATAGGGGGTGAGGATGCTAGAATGTTGGCACACCTAATAAAATGTCAAAAATCTAGTTCAGTTTTTTTTTTGGTGTACTGATTGATGAGGATTTTAATCTGCAGTCGTGATTATGATGACAATGACATGGACATTCCTGATGGAGACGAGGAGGATGATGTTGCACAGAGCGTGACCAGAGTTGAGGAAGAGGATGCTGCACAGGCTAAGGCCGTGGCCAGTGCTCTTAGGGAAACCGCTGTTGGTCCTTCCGATTGTATCGCTGCTGGCCTCCATGAGCTTGACATGGAAAATTACGACAACGAGGAAGGTAGGACGTTTCTTGCTGCTGTACCTGCACTAGCTATAAACCTCAAATGGGTGCAATACAATTAGGAGCTGACTTCACTCAATTACTGTGGTTGGCTTTCTGTTTCAAGAGCCCGTTATTTTGGGCACTGGATCGGAAGAATTGTACTATCCAACAAATGACATGGACCCTTATCTCAAGTCCGTAGATGACACGGTCAGTGCATTTTTTTTATAACAAAAATAGCATGCGTGCCTATGTTTTCCTTAAGCTTTGGTACAATAGAGCTGCTGCCTTAACTAGGGTGATGATCTGAATGTTCAGGACGATGAAGAAATCGAAGACAAGACTGTCAAACCTACTGATATGATAATTGTCAGCCTACACAACAAAGAGCCCTACAATTGTCTAGAGGCAAGTGTTTACGCTGGATGCTTCCATACAAATAAGCGATCCCCTTGGTTCTCTTTTTATATGAGCATATAAAATTCTCCTGTTAAAATTTGTTTTGGGTATTGTTGTGCATTGTTTCCATATTTCTAATATATTACTACATAGCATTTGTTGTAGGCATGATTACATGATTCCTGTATCGACTATGTTCCTGTTCCCAAATTAATTACAGTTATTTATAATATTGTCTATTCTGCACCTGTGTTGTGTAGTGTTTACAAGTTGTCCTATTAATCACGATTAATCGGCCTAGGAACAAGGTCACTGAGGTGACTAGTTCGACTAGAAACCTAGTCTTCTTTTTTTTTTTGAGAATCCGAGTATAAGATAAGATCACAACTTCTAGTGGCTTGTTGAGTGGATTTTTTTTTTTTTTTCGAAAAGCGTGCCTTAGCATTAGCACATACTTCATTAAGTGGAAGATTAGAGTTTTACACGTCCTGAGTGGTGAAATGGCAAGCGGTTATCCACGACTCGGGAAAGCACACATTACACAAATTGCAAGTGCGTGGTGGCCTCAAAAGGTCGTACTAGGAAACAAACGGTTGTGCTACAAAGAGGGACACTGGGAGAGCTAGGCTATCAACCCAGTGAGGAGGGCAAGGCAACCGAAGCCGGACCTGATCCAAAAGTCAAGCCTCCTCCATGATGGACGTCAGGATTGTCGAGTGGATTGTTGATGTGGATAGCTTGCATGTTGAGGGAAATTTCTAGTGGGGTTATAGGCTATAATTGCATCTTCTAGTGGATTGTTGATGTCGATAGCTTTGCACGCTGAGAGAAATCTGTAGTTGGGTTTAGCTTTATAGGAGTATAGGATAGGATGTCCTGAAACATATAGGATGACTAGGACTGACTAGGCTTGGTCTAGTTAACGGCTAATCACAATTAGTCACCTATAGTCGGTCCCATGGCGACTAGTTCTCCTATACGATTTGTAATACCTTATTTGTCTTAACATACCAGAAGTTTATTACTTATATGCTTGGCTGTTTAGATTGAAGATGTTAACATATCTTGGCAGGTGGTGCTTCTTGAAGAACTGGAGAATGGAGATCTACATATGTTTCCGTATAATGAGATTCCACTCAGTCATTTTCCACTATGCCTGGCATGGTCAGACTGTAGCCTTAAGGATGGCTAGAAAGGTATATCATGTCTGTGATGACTATGATATATTATACCGTGTCATACTTATGTACCTCCCTATGTTGATGTATCTCAACATGTTGATCTCTCTGGATTTCGTGTAGGAAATTATGTGGCTGTTGGTACAATTGATCCAGCCATTAAAATATGGGACTTGGATATAGTAAATATTTTCAGACACACATGATTTCTTTTCATGATAATGATAATTGTTTCGTCTCAAAGTTTTTGTACTTATTTCGTTTCAAAAAGTTTTTGTTACTTATATTTTTCATACTTTTGTTCAATAGGTTGATTGTCTTGAACCTCATGTTGTCCTGGGAGGAAAATCAAAGAACAAAATGTGGAAGGACAATAAGGTTTGTAGCGGTGCAAGACATATCTTTTCTTGGTCTTCTGTCATGTTAATTCCTATATTATATGAATGGTGGTAGATAACAATTCAATCTCTTAATGATAATGGTGATGTCATGATAAAAACATTTCACAGCAAACTGTGCTTGATAACAACTCAAGTCTATATTTCACTCTCTTTTATTTCTTTATATCTAATAATATTTCTATTCATTGGGGATTAAACGTCACATGCAGGCGGTAACATACAGGAAGGGGAGCCACAGAGACTCTATTCTTGGCATTGCATGGAACACAGAATATAAGTACGCTTTATTTCTGCTCAAGTTACGTTTCAACTTGTATATCATCCTAATGACTAACACTATTACTAATTTCAGGAATGTTCTAGCTAGTGCTAGCGCGGACAAAACAGTCAAAGTTTGGGATGTAACTGTTAGTAAATGTGTGACCACATTAGAGCATCACGATTCCAAGGCAATTACTTGCAAATGTTTGTTCCACTTGTCCATTAGATAAGGAGGATGGATGTATTTGTTTAATTTGACCTTACCTTTGCAAGTTCAAGCAGTTGTTTGGAGTCCGTGCTCATCTGAAATGATTCTTAGTGGATCATTTGATAAAACAATTGCTTTGGTAATGTATCTAGTTGGTTATTTTGGTTACAATATTCAGGCATTTTATTTTTGTATGGAAATACTTTGGCAATTAGTCCTTTGATGAGTTATTTGTTATCGTGTCCCAGAATGTTGACTTGGAACTTTGTTGCAATTAGCCTAATCACTGTTGTTGTTTTACAATTTACTTTATCAGATTATTGTATTTTCCTATGTGTAGAAGGATGTGAAAAATTGCTCACCACATTGCATAAGATGGTCTGTTGAAGCTGACGTGGAGAGTTTGGCTTGGGATCCACACAACGAACACTCATTTGTGGTGAGACCCTGAATTTTATTATGTTTCTATTAGTGCTTGTTGAAATGTCATGCCATATCCATGGATTAGTCATTCTGGTAATAGGAACATTGAAAATTTGTTGTATAATGAATTAGTATTTTTGTTACTAGATATAATTTTTTTAGTCCATTTCTGTAATACAGTTCTTTTGGTACATACAATGAATTTAAATTCCACATGTATGGCATCACGCCATAATATATCATTGCAGATTCTAAAGACCAACTCATGCAATGGAATAATCTTGTTTTGTTTCTTTTCCTTTCCTTTTTTTTGTGGGTGGGTGGGTGGGTGAGGGGCGCAAATAACTTGTGCCTAGTATTGGTCGTATCCTTTCTGGAGTACCATGACTTCTTGCTTTTTGTTGCCTAATCTCCGTTTGGATCATAAATTGTTCTGGTTTACACGTTATCAGGTTAGTTTAGAAAATGGAATGGTTCAGGCATTTGACAAGAGGAGAGCTTCGTCCAGCCAAAATCCCAGTTTGGCCATGTTTACACTACATGCACATGAGAAGGCTGTTTCGTCTGTCTCTTTTGGCCCTTGTACCCCAAATGTATGTTACGTATGCACTGAACAAAGAAAACAAATTCTGATGCTCTTTTTGCTGATGCTTGATTTACTATGTGTAGTTTCTTGCGACTGCTTCTCTGGATAAAACGGTGCGAATCTGTCAGTTTATAGTGAGGCAAAGTCCATGTGTGTCTTCCAGTTAATAATATATTATTTATATATATTATATCGATGTACAGGTCAAACTCTGGGATCTATCAAACAACCAGCCATCATGCATGTCTTCGCTGAATCCAAAAGTTGTACGTTCCATGATCCAATTATATATACTCATTTTATTAGAAACAAGCATTGTTGTAGTTAGTTAGTTGATTAAATTATTGGAATTTCAGGGTGTTATTTTCTCAGTATCATTTTCAAATGACAACCCCTTCTTGTTGGCTGTGGGAGGATCAAGGGTAATGTAAAAGTGAGTACCATGCTCAGATACAAAATTTTCATGGTCTTTGTGTCCAACCTGTGACATTTTGCATTTTTGCTTAGGTTTGGAACACAAGAACCGAAACATCGGTGGCCACAAAATTTGGCAGGTTTGGACAGCTCGAGACGTCAGTGCCCAATGAGGTCAACGGATATGGAGTGCAAAATCAGGTTGGCTCTATGGACATATAGTCCAATGAGTGGAGATCGAGAGTGGGATGGAAGCTGGTGAAAAGGCATCTTCAAAAGCGTGGTGGCGAGCTATTGATACAATTGGAAATGGTATGATGAGCCTTGTGGTGGTGTGTGGCAGTACAGCTGGTGTTGCAGGTGTTTGCCATTTATTGGCCTGTGAAGTTTTCCTGTTTTCTCTCTGGCATCGGTGATGTTGAAGGTTTCTATGGTGGATTTGTTAAACTCTGAGTTGTATAATAGATTTATTTTTTGTCTTTTTATATTTCTCTAATATGAAAGGCCGGGGCTTGTTAGCCCTCGAACTCTAAAAAATCTAGCCCAATGAAGCACTGCCGTTTCCTGATGGACATGTTATGTGATAAGCCCAACTTGATTCAGACAGTTTAAGTTGGTACATGCAGGCATATTTCTTTGTTGGAATCCATTTATGGGTAAAAAATGGATGGTTTTGTTATTGTGATGTGGAAAATTAAACTTGAAATTGATGCTTCCCACAACACAAAAGTGTACTAACAGAATCACACAAAAAAGATCTGAAGCAATAACATTTCCCAACTGCAGACATAATGGATTCTTTTAGAAGCAAAGTTAAGTTAAAAGACAGCGAGAAGCTCTCAGTTCCATATACCTAACACCCCTAAATATTTTCTCCAGATCTTTAAGACTGCTGATTGCAAAGTAATAATAAGAACCCCTTCATCTTATGATCTATCAATTTATAGGGTTGTCTTAGATCAACTTATCCTTGGGTGGACGGAATTTGGTCAGCTTCTATGACACCGAATAGCTCATTCTTTTCTATAAAATGTGGTCAAACTTATAATCATTTGAGAAGACACATCTATTTTAACTCTAAACCGGCGAGTTCGGCGAAGTTAGGGTCGGCGAGCTCCCCTCCCCCTCCATTCTTCCCCGGCTGTAGATTCGGTCGGCCGGCCGGCCGGACGGCAGGGGCGCCGCCGAAGCCGGGCGGGGCGGACTCATCCGGTTGGGTATGGGTAGGCGGCCCGGGGGCGGCGGCGGCGGCGAAGGGGGCGGGATGTTGTCGGAGCTGGAGAAGACGAGGGTTAGGGTTGGCGGGGCGGGGGAAGGAGGGCGGCCCGCTGCCGGCGCTAGGGTTCCTCGGAGCTCGGGGAACCGCTCGCCGAGCTCAGGGGACCCTAAGCGCCACGGGGGGTGGCGAGGAAGCGGGG
This sequence comes from Hyparrhenia diplandra, assembly GCA_015847255.1. NCBI lineage: Eukaryota > Viridiplantae > Streptophyta > Magnoliopsida > Poales > Poaceae > Hyparrhenia > Hyparrhenia diplandra. The sequence continues at coordinate 32,986 of JADLZK010004819.1, forward strand.
CGGGTGCGCGTCGTCGGGAGGAAGCCGAAGGCAAAGATCGGTGCGGGAGGAAGACGAAGGGTGTTGGCGGGCCGTTTCTTGGGGCCTCGTGGTCGGCGTATAACACGCTCTTAAGATGGGCCCTGTGTTACAGTGCATTCGTGAACCTTCGCTGTTCTTGCATTGCATTTAATCCGTCGTACTTTACATTTGAAAATAAAAATTAATCCGCCGTAGCTTAAATAAACTGCAAATAAACATCTAATTTTGACTATCGACTATATATGGAGATTGATTGGTTGAATCTTTCGGTTCCTTATAAATATCGTGTCTGCATATATATAGGAGTAGTGTCTCACATTCACAGGTGTGTATTTCGTTTGGGCCAGGATTGGCTGGGACTATTTCCTGATCCGGCCCATCAGGCCTTTGGAGATGTGTGCGCCTGCTAGCTGCTGCTGTAAAGCCACCGTGACGGCGCCGTTGGAGCAGCTAATCGGCAGGGTGCTCATTGCTCAAAAAGATGGAGTGGATATTAAATTATTTGGGAATATATGATCGGATATTCGGATCGATCGGGGATCAAGACGACTCAGGTTGTTTTTCTAGCTGCTTGTGCGCCGGACACGAGGACATGGCATGGCCAGCCAGCATTGTTGTTGGGTTTGATCAGCTGCATCTTCATGACATCAGGCCATGTCTACATGCTTCCTGCTTGCGGACCCACATAGAAATGTGAATCCACACTGCTTGTTACTTGTCATGAATCGAGGTGGACCACCCCGAGTGGCTAGATGAGCGACCGGCGGCCGGCCGACCGAGAGGGGGCGGGCCAGAGTAACAGAGGGCGGGCCCTTTGCCGCCGCCTTCCCTCTCCCGTGCGATTCGAGTTTGCTTCATATTCAAGTTAGGATTATCTTAGGTAATTTTTTGGTGTGCAAGGGGATATCTCATCTATAAGGGAGACCCTTATTAGGAAAGAATAAATTAGGATATGCTTGTAAAAGGTATTCGATCGTATAAGAAAATCTTATAGAGATTGCTTAGATTACAAGTCCCACTAGTCGGGCTATATAAGCAAGAGGCATGTAATCTCTAGGGGATAAGCAAGCAAATAAAAAAAAAAAATCTTTTCGCCCTCGGGCTCTCCGCCGCCCGTCCCGCCGCCGCCGCCCCGTGCCCGCCTCCCGCTGCCGCCCGCCGCGATGCGCCCGGCGCCGCCGCCCGCCGTGCGCCCCCTCCTCCGACGGCTCCTCCCCTCCACCTCGTCGCTCTAGGCTGCGCTCGTCGCCGCCGGCGAAGGCTGCAGCCGTGCGCCATCTCGAAGCCGAAGGGCGAAGGACACGTGTCAATTCCGGCCCAATCTGGCCGGAATCGGACGGTGGTATCCGGGAGACCGGGGCGATTCCCACCACCAATGGCTTCCGAGATGCCGGAGTTCACCGCGGCGCTCAAGGCACTCCTCGGCGACAAGCTGGCGGGATCGGCCAGGCGTTTCGGCGACATGGAGGCCCGTCTTCGTCGCATGGAGTACGTCTGCATCACCTCGAGGACCCCGAGCACGGCGATCAAGCCGGAGGGACAGCACCGCGACGGCCGCCGCCGCTGGCCGGGGGGCCAGCCCTAAGGCGCAGCCACGGGCCGCCCCCTCCTGCCCCGCGGATCTCGGCGTCGGCTCCGACCCTGCCATCCTCCGGCTTGAGGAGGAAGATGGCCGCTGTACATGGCCGACCGGCCGTCATCGACGTCATCCTCGCCGACGGCACCGCAGCACCGGCTGCCCTCTCCTCTCCACCGACACCTGCGACCGCGCGGGACTCCCGGCAGATGGCGTCACCGTGGCGCCCTGCTCCTTCCCAGGCGCCACCGGCGGCTCTCGTGCTGACCGCGCCACCCGCGGCGCCCAGCACCGTGCTGCCACCCGCGGCAGCACACCCTCCCCGCTACGTCACGCGCCTGCAAGTCCAGGAGTTCGACGGAACCGACGACCCCGACCTCTGGATTCGCAAGCTGGAGCTCTTCTTCGAGCTCAACTTGGACATCGGCAGGACTACTACGTGAGTTCTGCTGCCTTCCATCTCACGGTCTTCTTTGCGATGCGGTACATCGACCTGTCCCGAGAAGAAGTCCCCTTTCGAGTGGGACGAGTTCACCGAACGCCTGCGACATCACTTCGCCCGCCCGACACCTCGACGTCATGGGAGCATACGCGCCCGCCCTCCCGGGGGGCAAGCTGGGCGACTACATCAACGCCTTCGAGGTCTATGCTTCACGCATGGATTTTGAGGGACAGCGCCACCGCGTCAGCCTCTTCGTCGAAGGCTTGCGCACCTCGCTGCGAACGGCTTTCGAATGGTTTGAGCGTTCGATGGAGGAGGCCATCGACCTCGCCCGCCCCAGTACAACGACGACGAGCCAGACGGCGCCGAGCCGGGCGCCGCAACGGCGCCGCAACGCCGGCCACCACGGCTGCACCGCAACATCGACGGCGACATCATGGCGCCCTGGTTGACCGCATACCAGCCCAGCGGCGTCTCGCTGTTGCTATGGACGACATCGACGGCCTGGCGTCGAACGACATGATCACGGGCTGCACTGGCCATGGCGACCAACAAGGAGCTCGGGATCATCTCCAACGCCATCATGGCTGCGGGCTCTGGCGCCCGAGTGGAGCCTCCACTATGGCACCGTGAGGTACTTCCACCGCTACTACATCCCCGGCTGCTTCGAGCTTCTCGAGGACTTCATCTTTGGGGAGAACGTTCGCGCATGGCGTAGCGATGGGCTTCCACCTCCCTAATCGTCCCCGGGAGGATCGGGCGTTCCGGCAAGCATCCTTCTTCTCCGGCCCGCGCCCGACGGCGGATCGAGGGTGCCACCGTCCTCCTCTTCGACAACAACGGCGGCGTCTTCTTCCGCATTGGGAGCGTCACCGTCGGTGCGGCATGGACGGGGAGATCCAGGTGGGGCCGCCCCGTGAGCACGCCCGGCCGACCTCCCTCTGTTTGCCTCCTTGACTTCACCTCCTCGCCACCCCGTCGATCCGTCCGTCTCTGCCGAGGCAGCTCCATGCTAAGGTGACGAGTGCCGGCGACCTACACCTCTGAGGTCTCCTCCGCCGACCCGCCCGGATGATCGAAGCATGTCTGGGACCCTCGGCGCCTCCGTCATGCGTCGTGCATGGGCGAGCGTCCTTCGTACAGCCCCCGTTGAGCTTCAAGTTCAGCATCTGCCCGGCGACCTCCACCTCGACTTCTCCTTCGCCCGACAAGGGCGCCGATTAATGCAACGGCGACAACGACAAGTGCGGTCCTCTCGTCTTCTACTTCGGGCCTGGGTGGTCACCTCCCCGATCGGTCGCCCTTCGCCCCTACGTGGTGGGTTGGGCGGCACGTGGACGCGCCGCCTCGTCGAAGCGGTGGGGAGATGTCATGAACAGGGTGGGCCACCCGAGAGTGGCTAGATGGGTACGACGGCGGCCGCCGGCCCGAGGGCCGAGGCGCAAGGGGCCGGCGCCCCTTGCCGCCGCCGCCTTCCCTCTCCCGTACGATTTCGAGTTTGCTTCATATTCAAGTTAGGATTATCTTAGGTAATTTTTTTTGGTGTGCAAGGGGATATCTCATCTATAAGGGAGACCCTTATTAGGAAAAGAATAAATTAGAATATGCTTGTAAAAGGTATTCCGATCGTATAAGGAAACCTTATAGAGATTGTTTAGATTACAAGTCCCACTAGTCGGGCTATATAAGCAAGAGGCATGTAATCTCTTGGGGATAAGCAAGCAAATAAAAAAAATATCTTTTCGCCCTCGGGCTCTCCAAGACCGCGCCCCCGCCCTGCCCCTTGCCAGCGCCCCCGCCTCCGGCCGCGCCGTGCGCCGCGCGCCGCCTGCCCCGACCGCCCCCTCCACGGCTCCTCCCCTCCACCTCGTCGCTCGAGCTGCTGCTCGTCGCCGCCCGGCGAGAGCTGCAGCCCCCGCGCGCCATCTCGAAGCCCGAAGGGCGAAGGACACGTGTCAATTCGGCCCAATCTAGCCGAATCGACATTACTCCTACTTAACGACGCGGCTTATTGCTACTCCTACAGTCGACGATGAAATTAAAAGGAAGAACACCGGCCAGAGAGAGAGATGCCGGTCAGGATTATTGTGTTCAATCTTTGACAGGGAAATGATGAATGGACAGGATAGGGAAAGGGTGGTACCCTAGCCATAAAGAGGGCAACCGTGAACGCGTCCAGGCACGCAGTGCAAGCACAGTGCTCCATTGATTCGGTCGAGACAAGCGGTCGAGACAGCACGCACGTAGGATTGGACAGGTATATAGTGAGACGGAGCTGATGGGTGACTGGGCCACGTACAGTCACAACAGTCACGAGGAGAAGCTAGACCTACTGTAGAACTACAAGCTCAAGAGTAGAGAGGTTAATTAGTTAGAGGCTCACAGGTTTATATCGTAATTTTAACGGCACTGTCTAGTTTTAACCGTACGCATATAAAGCCAAGCTGTAGAACAAAAGATGACGCTAGCTCCCAGTCACCAACTCCGTATGACCTATCTTTCTTTTTTTTAGAAGACACCTATGACCTACTATATAGCGATGGCAATAAGTTATCATCTATAACCATACTCATACGCAGGGACAAATCTAGAAGACTAGAAGTAGGAAGCTTTGATCGATGTAACTAGCATTGTTATGATGGTTATACGCGTGTCAATATTGCTTCTTATGTGCACAGTAGTTTTCCACTGAGTTTGCAAAAGTTACTGTAACATTGTGAATCATATCCTATCCATCAGATTTTTTTGTACCTACAAGGCTACAAACAAATTGGAGCATATGAGCGGATGCAATTTTATGTTTATAATACTCATGCCCATACAAGTAGCGGTACTTACGAGTTGTCCGTGCCCAAGAAAAAAATGCAACACATGTATTAAACTGCAACTAACCCACGAACCCAATAAATATGAAGTTTTGTCCATTATTATATTCATGAGTATATAAATTAGCCTGCAATTATACCTTGATAATAGAGTAATAAATCATCGAGCTTCGGGTTAATGATAGACATCGACATCTCTAATCCTTAACTCCGACATTTTCGGTGCAGGATCTCAATCCCCACCAACCACACTCAATGCGCAGACATCAATGTCGTGAGCGGTCGAGGATCACACGACCGAACAACACATATATAATCAATGCATAATGTGTAATAGGAAAAATTAGGTACTACTAGAAAATAATAACAAATATGTAACAGATGTAATAGAAATAACTGTTATAGTACTATATAGGTGTATTGGTTGGCCCATGTTTTGCAATACATTATGTTGAGATATGGCTTTAAATTATAGTTGCATATCGGGTATATACATAACTATGGGTTTATAAGTTCAAGTAGAGCATAACTGTATACTGTGTGGGCACGTAAATTAGTCCCTCCCCATACGCGCTAGTAATAATAGAGTAAAAACTCCCGTAAACTCATCGGATTTCAAGTTACATGTATCCATTAGCATCCTAAGAGCGACTCCAACAGATATGTTATTCTTATTGTGTAGGCTAATTACAGATTTTTATAAGAAAAATTGAACTCAATAGATATGTTAATGGTTTTTTAAAAAATAGCAAACATATTGTTCAATCTCAGTGGCTATAGAAAGCAAGCGAGGTTTGCTTTCCATCGCACGGAGAGTCATTGGAAATTTTCATGGGACCAGAAGTAGGTTCAAGGTAGTTGGTAACGTAGTAAGTTTTTAATATAGAAGATGAAAAATAGTAAGTTTGTTGGAAAACTCTTGGTTTATGTGGGATTCTATATTTGACAAAATAGCTAACTAGTAGAATTTGGCTACTTATTATGGGACATTTGTTAGAATTGCTCCAACAGCATCTCTAAGAGATTAGTCAAGTCTTTTTCTAAAGCTAAATTTAGTTATTATTAAAGTTTAAAAAAATCTCCAATGGACTATCTAAGTGACTCCAAATTTACTGAGCCATACTTTACAAAGTTTATTGAAGTACTATAGTATTTTATTGTTAAATTCATTTTAAAGAGTAGTTAAAATTAGTAATTTTAGCTACTCATTTTAGCTAATATGTTGAAGAGTAGCTACTCATTTTAAAGTACTATAGTATTTTATTGTTAAATTCAAGTCTGTTGAATGACTCTAGCATTTTTTATTAAATCCATTTTAATGAGTAGCTAAATCAGTAAATTTAGACCCTATTAGATTTATAAGTCTTGGACTCTTTTTTAAGTCATGTGGACTTTTGAAGAAAAAAAAAACTCTCAAGGAAGTTGTCCCAGGGGCTTTTAAATTCCTCAAAAAAATTCACTCCTATTTGATTTTATAGGGATTTTTAGGTGCATTTTTTTAGTCCCCAAAAAAAACTCTGAAGCTACTCGTTTTTTAGCCAATAATACTCCGTACGTCGAAGATGCTCTAAGACTGGCCCTACTTCCGACATGGTCAGGATATGCGGGTACGGGATTTGCCGGCGATCCCAATCCCACACCAGCCGCACTCAATGCGCGGACAGCAATGCCGGGCCACTAGACACTGGTGAAGCCCGGCCGGTGTTACGCGATTTCGCCGTCGTCCACCTGACCTCTCGGCCGCGGCGTGGCGGAGCCGCTCACCGTCCATCCAATCCACACCGGCAACCGGCGGGCCTCGCTTTGGCCCAACAACAAAATGAAGCCAATTTTCAGAAGGAATTCCTTTTCAGAATCAGAATGGATGAGCTTCTGTTTGACAAAAGGCCCTCAAAAAAAAAAAAAAAAAATAGAGAGCTCCTGTTGCGTCCGAACAAACTTCTGTTGCGCCCGAACAAACTTCTGTTGCGCCTCCCTCCTCACGCGGCAGGTGCGTATAACAGATTCCGTTCCATGGCTAGCCGCAGCCGCAAGAGAAACTGCATTGCATGATGGCCAAAACTGTCAGCTGTGAGCTGGGCCGCATGACATGGACATGGAGATATATACACCAAACACAACGAGAAGAGTACGTGCACGCAACGTTATTTTGTGGTTTGCTACCATGCCAAACTCAAGAAGTCAAGGTAGAAGAGTAATTAAAATAAATAGACATATAAGCTTACCAATATATATATATATATATACACTGGACATAACAAAAACGTGAAATCAGTACGTATAATAAACACCATGCACATGGTATGTATGCCCTTGTAATGGTATGTAGGACTAATTGCTGCAATTGGTTACATTGGTTACACTTGTAAACTAAGCAAGTGGGGTGAAAATTTCAGATGAGTATATAACATGGTTTATAAAATAAACTGGGGTAAAAATTTCAGAGAATTTTTTGCAACCCCCAATTTACTCTTTACAGGTGCCACTTTTACTCCTCTGAAATTTTTTACTCGCTGCGGTTACATCAGACAGTGAGACAGCCATGTCAGACAGCATTCACATGTGGCAAACGAGGACAGAAAATTTTTTACTCGCTGCGGTTACATCAGACAGTGAGACAGCCATGTCAGACAGCATCCTCCGGTCCCTAAATAGATGTCATTACCTTGCCGGAAGTCAACGTTTTCAAACTTCCGACAATTATATATTAAAATATATAAATATTTATGTAAAAAGTAATTAGTATCATCGGAAAGATCTTTAAGTTTAGTTTTTTAATAAATTTATTTGGAGATATAAATGTTGCGACGTATTTTCTACAAACGCAGTCAAAAATGAAAAATTTGGCAAAGACGCACCCTATAGCTCACCGTAAGTCCTTCCCGCCAATCAGACAGCCATTTCTCACCTGCCTTTATCCCAGCCATTGCCATACAAGCCGTCAGAGCTTAAGCCCTTCCGCCCAATCAGGCCTGCAGTCCGGACACAATGGCAAAGCTCATGTACTGTACATAGCTTGCCAGCACACGATGGTATCCAAAAAATCATCAGCTCACCTTGCACATGCGGCTTTCCTGAGCGGCTCAACGGACAGGATACGTTTGCATCGCTGGAGAAGCGCTGCACGTCGCCGTCCAGATCGATCTCCCCTGCCTACACTGTATAAATAGACCCCCAAGCTCCCTGCAGCATTCATCAAGCCCAAGCTCAGTGACCACCAAGCAGAGAGCAAGCCAGTGAGGTCTCTGAGAGTGAGAGCGTAGCCAGCCGGCCACAATGGCGGGGAACGCGCTAGCCAACTATGTCCAGGTCTACGTCATGCTCCCGGTAAGCTGTTTAAGAATCATGCATTGAAACTGCAGCATTATTAGCATATCACTACCAGTATAACGAACAAATGAAGAGACCTAAACGAATCTTGCCAATCCGAAAAGGAAAGATGAAGCTGAATGAATGATTTGCTACCTTTTTTTTTTTCCCAACTATTGGATTCTGGCCCGGAACAGCTGGATATCATCACTGAGGACAACACGTTCGAGAAGGAGGACGAGACCAAGGCGCAGCTGAAGAAGCTGACGGAGGCGGGCGTCGACGGGGTCATGATCGACGTCTGGTGGGGGCTGGTGGAGGAAGGAGCCGGGGGGTCTACGACTGGAGCGCCTACAAGCAGGTGTTCAAGCTGGTGCAGGAGGCCGGGCTCAAGCTGCAGGCCATCATGTCGTGCCACCAGTGTGGCGGCAACGTCGGCGACATCGTCAACATCCCGATCCCGCAGTGGGTGCGGGACATCGGCAACGACAACCCCGACATCTTCTACACCAACCGGGAAGGACTGACGAACATCGAGTATCTCACGATTGGAGTGGACGACCAGCCCCTCTTCCAGGGGAGAACTGCCATTCAGGTCAGCTGACTTAAAACTCCTGCCTCTTGTTGTAGGAAGAGCAAACTTCTCTGATCTTGATGAGTGTGACCTGAGGTCGATCTCTTCTCTGTCTGTGGCAGCTGTATGCTGATTACATGAAGAGCTTCAGGGAGAACATGGCAGATTTCTTGGATGCTGGTGTCATTGTGGACATTGAGGTAGGACTTGGCCCTGCTGGTGAGATGAGGTACCCGTCATATCCCCAAAGTCAGGGATGGGTGGGTGTACCCAGGCGTTGGAGAATTCATAGTGAGTTCTCTTTCCAAAAACACATATTCTTCCCTCTTCTTTGTTTGTTACAAAACAAAAGGGGATTCGTCTCCATGTGATGAACAAAGACACTCTTAATCTTGGTCCATGCGTTGATTTATGCTGGAAGCAATCACAAAAAATGAGGAAAAAGGGTATAAAAGTGTTTAAATCAAATAGACACTTGAATAAGGTAACAATTTGACTGATCAGGCCAGGGATGCCTTAAAAGTCTGTGCTTGAAGCAAAGCCAAGACCACAATTAAGAACAAAACCGGATGAAATGAAATGCTTGATAAACTGATGACAAGGAATAAATAAAACAGGCTTCCTTCGAAGAAAATAAATAAAATAAGTGCCAACTAATATAAATATGTCATTACCAGCAAACAGAGGACTACACTTTAAAGGCTACAATTTGTGTGATCTTGGATTTGTAAATACTGTAAACCTTTGCATATCTGCCACTGAGGGCAATTTAATATAATTCAGCTGGGGAACGCCCCCACCCCCCGATGAAAATTCAAAAAAAAAAAGGCTACAGTTGTTACTAAAGAAATAAAATAAAACTGCAGTGCTATGATAAGTACCTGAAAGCAGACTTCAAAGCAGCAGCAACAGAGGCTGGGCATCCTGAGTGGGATTTGCCTGATGATGCTGGGGAGTACAATGACACTCCGGAGAAGACCCAGTTCTTTGCGGATAATGGAACATACACGACCGACAAGGGGAAGTTCTTCCTCACGTGGTACTCCAACAAACTGATCAAGCACGCTGATAAGATCTTGGATGAAGCGAACAAGGTCTTCCTGGGATGCACGGTACAGCTGGCAATCAAAGTAAGTACCATGATGAATAACACCTGGCTTTAATTTTTCCCTTGATTTTAAAGTTGAACAAGCCTTTGCATATAACAATAATAAAGACACGAGGTTTATTAGAGGCTACAGCACAAACTAAGAACTAACCTATGGGTGAATTTGAAACATAGACAACACATGTGCCAATATTTGTTTGCAGGTCTCTGGCATACACTGGTGGTACAAGGTTCCAAACCATGCAGCTGAGCTCACTGCCGGATACTACAACTTGGATGACAGAGATGGCTACAGAACCGTAGCACACATGCTAACAAGGCATTCTGCTAGCATGAACTTCACTTGTGCTGAAATGAGGGACAATGAGCAGAGTTCAGAGGCGAAAAGTGCACCTGAGGAACTGGTTCAACAGGTTTAAGCCATTGGTCACTTTCTGTATTCTCCTTTAACGGATCACAAAAAGGCACTTCTCAATTATTAACAAAATATTCTCGTGCAAACTATAAAAATGGCAGGTGCTGAGTGCCGGATGGAGAGAGGGCCTAAATCTGGCATGTGAAAATGCACTCAGTCGATATGATGCAACAGCTTACAACACAATCCTCAGGAATGCTAGACCCCAAGGCATCAACAAGAATGGCTCTCCAGAACACAAGTTGTATGGATTCACCTACCTCCGAGCATCTGATGAACTGTTCGAGGAAGAGAACTACACCACTTTCAAAACTTTTGTCAGGAGAATGCATGCTAACCTGGTGAGTAACACCCTTGAAAATCCAGACATTCATAATTGGTTTGAGCTACACACTGACAAAATATATAAAAAATATTTCAGGATTATAATGCAAATATTGATCCAGTTAAACCATTGAAAAGATCAAAGGCAGAGATACCAATTGAAGAAATCCTAGCAGTAGCACAGCCAAGATTGGAGCCATTTCCTTTCGCTAAGAACACAGACCTACCAGTCTAAACACTCCAATGAGGCAATGATGCAATCTACAGGAAGGATCAGGAGACACTTTAAAAATCAAGATAAATATGAAGTAAGCCTACTGTCGAGTCAAACAGTAGGCTAGTAACTAAATAAAATGCTGTGTGCAGCATATTATGATCATGTATTACCCTAATAATCTTGTGTTGTTGAACCTGAGGCTTGATGATTATCTGATGAATTGTATAATAGCCTTGGCCTTCCTGTTGTTGTATTACCTTGAGGTAAGGAATAAAACTTGTGGCTTTGTGGGCTATTTATTGTGCCATTTGGAGAGTATGTGTGGTTGACAAGTGTTTGAAATAATAGTTATACATATGCACAATTTGGAAGCCATAAAAATAAATCATTACACAACATCAAGAGAATAATAACGATGGAAAAATAATAATCAAAACAAGTAGTTGGCTGTACAACGTGATGTACAAAACGAAATGATGTTATAATAAAAAGAATAAAATGTGCTGTGAAGCTTAAGAGAGCACCATGGTTGTAGATGATTTGGACCATCTATTTCCTATGTGTCGGTTTTATGTGTACGTTACAAAGAGACAACAATCCGGAATGCAATATCTATCATTAGAAAGTAAATAAACCTTTCGTTTTTTTTGCGACCACGCCTTAGCGCGTTTTTAAATAAACCTTTCATGTAACTGAAAAAAAAATTTGCTTCGCCTCAACACCAAAGCCAAAGATGTCTCAAATTGGCAGAAACGTGTACTATGTATTGTGGACCATCATGCAACCAGTGCTCGAACTTGAACAAAAAAAAAAAAAAAGGATCGAACCAGAGGATCGACGGATCAACCACGTGGTTAGTGGATCCGTGAAGGTGGCCATTGAACACCCTTCCAATCTGGTGCTCAAACTCAGACACGCAACTCCTTTGATAAAAGCCTGATTACCTGACATTGTTTGCTTAAAGAAAATATTAGGCCCAGTCCTAGAAAATGCTACAAGATTTGTTTGCTGATTCATCAAGAGAAGTATTGTCTTTGGAGTAAGGTGAGAAACAAGGTAGCAGAGCAACAACAACGACCTATTTCAATTCTTCCAGCTCAGTGACCTTTACTAGGGTACCATGTATGCTATTTGATTACTGATAGGGCAACTAAATTCAGGCTATATGAATCCTTGTGAAATGGAAGGACGGAGTGCCAGGGAGGAACACCACTATTTCAGTTTCAGTCATAACTGACATGCTGTAGGTAGGTAGAGCAGAAAATGTTAACATGGCTGATCCCACCCTAGTTTAGCAAATCACAGAAGTACAACATGGAATGGAACATTGTCAAAAAAAAAAAAAAAAAAAAAAAAAAAAAAAAACATTGTCAAAAAAAAAAAACATGGAATGGAAAAATAAAAATAAAAATCCCTACATATTGTGGCTCACACCTATCCGTGCCAGATATCATATTGCTTTTGATATACTGAATATCTCATATAGCAACTTGAGTGTTACAACCAATTAATACGGTGATATGCTGTGACTGAAGGTTAACGCTACTGCTTCAGTTAAGCGCTAGCAGGCCACAGTGGTCAGTGCGGGCACGCACGGGCCTCGAATTCGATTCCATTGATCAATGGAACTACTCGCAACTCATGATTCGGGATCGAACTACGTGATCTTAACAACAACGAGGGTGTGGTTTTCAGCCTGGGACCAGCGCGGCCGACTAACCTGCGTGACGGCGCGCGCGTGGGCTCGGTAGCGACTCGCGAGCTCGCCTGCGCCTTCGCCCTTCGAGCTCCGCGCCCACCACTATACTCGGCGCTCAGCGCTCGAGCCGAGCATGGGAGGCGGCGCTGCCGCCGCAACCGGCCGGCCACTGCGAGAAGGCAGAGTTTTTTTTTTTTTTAATTGGAAAATTTAACTTTTTGTGTGGGGGGGGTACTTAATCCAAACTATGAAAGCGTTCGAACTTTCAAAACCGTCTTTTACCCCCAGGGGCAGTTTTAACGACGGTTTTCAATAACTACGGTTTTGCTACAGTATCCAAAAAAAATTATACTAAAAACTATATTTATGTTCATGAATCATAAAACAAAAATTTTACGATTTCAATATTTTCAAAGATGCGGTTTTCATTGCCCAAAACTGCCCCGTAAAAAATAAGTCATAACAAAATAAATTATATTTACGCAGTTGAGTTCGTTGTTTTTAACTTTTTAAATATTTGACCATCCGTCTTATTCAAAATATTTATGTGAATCATAAAATAAATTAATCAATATTTAAGTATTTTCATTGATAAAATAAGTCATAACAAAATAAATTATATTTATGAAAAAAATTAAATAAAGACGGCAAGATCGAATAAGACAAGGCGAATTCGGGATGACAAAACTCAGTGGGACGGAAGGAGCAGAAGGCAGAGGATTGTTCGTCAGGCTCAGGCGGTTGGGGTCTGCGGTCTCAGGTCTGCCTCGCCTCTCTCCGGGAACGGGCCCAGTGTATATTCCGATCGAACGGTCCGGGACACCAAAGGGGAGCATCAGCAAGTCATCCGACGGCTCCAACACTAGTATATTACAATCAGATTTTTACAATGGTTGTAGCTCAAATTTTAAACCCCTGCAAGGTACTCCCTCCGTCCCTAAATAGATATCATTCTCGCTTTCGAGAAGTCATCATTTTCAAACTGCCGGTAATTATATATTAAATTATATAAATATTTATGCTAAGTAATTAGTATCGTTGAAAAGATGTTTAAGTCTAGTTTTTTTAATAAATTTATCCGGAGATATAAATGTTGTACGTATTTTCTACAAACCTAGTCAAAGTTGAGAAAGTTTGACCGGCACGCACTCCATAACGACATCTAAAAAGGGACGAGAGGGAGTAAGCGTCATCTCTCATTTGCTCGCTTCACCACTGGTTAGGAAAGACATCGCCGTTTGCGGGACATGGAGCGCTCGTTCGTGGGGACACGGATCCGGTGCAGTTTGGCTACTACAAACACTGCAAGATAAGCAGTAGCAGCATGTTAGCCCTCCAAGCAACCATCAATGGCTAGGATGATAGTCTTTTTTCTCTCTCATTTTTCTTCCCCATGTGCTATCGGTCTAAGCCGCTTATAATTTAGAATGGAGAGAGTATTAAAGAGCCATAATAACACCTCCATTTTTTGTTCAATTTTGACCCAACCATTCGGCACACTCGCTCGCGCCAGCTCAACTCACATCTCTCCACCTCACTTTTGTCGTCTCATGTACAATGTCATCGTTGCTCTAGTCTCATGTGCAGCGTCGTCGTTCATATGAAGTAGTCTGTGTCTCCTCCTCCCAAGGCCGTGTATCGCATTTTTCTGAGAAGTTGATGGACCACCATGTTCTTCCAATACACAGGCATGTTTGCTAGTAATATGTAGTCGTCTACGGGTAGAATGATTTTTTAAAAAAAAAAATTGTTCCGCCAGGAAACGACTTTAGGTAAAGTCACATGGGGAAAATAATTTTGTTTTTCACGTAAGCATATATGTTGCAAAATTATTTGAATGGATCGAAAATATTTTTGAGATTTATTGGTCTAGGTATATTTTCGTATTTTCAACATATATGCTTCGTAGTGGTACGGTATATCTTTTAATGTTCATACTTGAGTTTGGCACTGTAAGTGATTCACAAAAAAATAGCGCTAACTCTAATGTGCTACTGCTCTTTTCCCCAAAAAACAGACCGATAGCAGTAGCACATTGGTGACAAAGAGAGAGAGAGAGAGAAGGAGCTTTCATTCTAGCCATTGATGGTTCCTTGGATGGTTGAGATGTTGGTACTGCTTATCTTACAGTTGTAGTAGCCACTGCACCGGATCTCTGTCCCGTTCGTGGAGTGAATTACGCACTAGGTTCTGATGACTTGGGCGATGATGGAGGCATGGCATTGGCCATGCTCGGCAATCCCATGGAGTTCAGCATGGCTCGAAAAGGCGGAGATTCGGGGATGATGGAGGCACAGTCATGAAACTCGGGAAGCCCATCAAGATTTGACGACCCTGAACTCTAAACCCTACATCAATTTTATATTCAAAATTTGGCATGTATTATTCAAAATGTAATATACTCCATTCATTTTTCTTTATTATTACGTTTGCTTTATTTTTTTGACTAGCTCATTTTTGAACTAATATTAGCATCTAATACTCTATTTTACTTTGGAAGTGTATTTCATAATTGATTTAATGGTACACCATTATCATGGACCATGAATGTTAGTATTTTTTAATATAATTTTGTTCAAACTTCAATTCATTTAACTAATAAAAAAGTGAGAATTGTAAAATAAAAATAAACGGAAGGAACAGAAATGAAGGGTGTATATCCTTTGGAGCATGGGGATTTCTTTTTTTTTTTTTCTTACGGAGGAAACTGCTTGAACTCGAGTCCTTATTGCAAGAAAGACACTAGGATGTGGAGACTGGTCCTATTACCTATGACTGGGGATCAAACATTTGTAACACAAAAGAAAAGCATACTCCCAGCTTTAGGGATCTTTAAAAGCCTCCCCCTTTACAACAGGCTCCGGTCCTCGTACAAATTGTGTGATGTGCAAGAGAGGGACTAAGGAAAACATGTCTCTATTTGTTTTTGAATGTCCCTTCAGTGGTGATTGTTGGAGTTCTCTATCAATTAATTGGGACCTTACTCTCCAACCACTGGATATGTCGATAGAAGCAAGAACAGCTTTTGGCAATTGCATCTTTAGTGAAATAACGATCACTGCCTTTTGGGTGATCTGGACCATCAGAAATGGAGGTATATTCGACAATAAAACCCAAAAAAAAATGTAGTCTTGAAAGGCAAACTTTGAAGAACTTGGCTAGTTTGTATCAACTATCAAGGTCAAGCAAAAAAGTTGAGAGGAGCTCTAAATCTGTGGAGAGAGAATTTTTACATAGCTTTGGGTTTTTTTTTTTTCTCTCTTTGATGCGCTCTGTAACTAATGTTTTTTGTACATTCTTTCTGCATGTACATACATTTATTATATATATATATGTACAATATAAGTAGGGGCCTCCCTGACACAAAAAAAAAAAAAAAAAAAAAAAAAAAAAAAAAAAAAACGGAGAGCGCTCCATATGAAATTCGTATGTTTCGGTCCTAAACACTCTACACTATTGGCAGGTTCTACGTAAGGCACTTGATTGAGTTGCTTGGTCCAAAATAAATATGCGAAAATGTTCCTTGTGTTATATTTTTGAAGTCACTCCTTGTGTTATTGACCGCTGCTACCGACCAACAACGCAACAACGCAAGGGCATGCAGAGAGTGGTCATGAGAGCTGGCTGACACGTGTCATTTCCCCATTGGCAGTGGCGCAATCCTGAAAGGAGGCCACGCGGCCACATGGCGCTCACACACTGGCCATCAACTTATCCAGCCAGATAAGGTGGCGCCTGCAACTGCGAGCGACATATATCTTTGCCACGCATGACTTGCTCCACCGAGGAAGAGCACTCACGCAGAGAAAAAGCTCGGAGCTGACTGAGATGGCACAAGCCATGGCGTCGATGACCGGCCTCTCGCAGGGCGTTCTGCCCAGCAGACGCGCCGCCAGCAGGGCCAGGACGGCCGTCGTCGTCAGGGCGTCCGCTGAGGGAGAGGCCGCGGCGCAGGCGGCCAGCCGCCGCGCCGTGCTCGGGCTGGTGGCCACCGGCATCGTCGGCGGCGCCTTGTCACAGGCTGTGCACGCCGGCCCCGTCAATCCCATCAAGATCGGAGCCCCGCCGCCGCCCTCCGGTGGACTCCGTGAGTGCCTGGCCTGCTCGCCCTCATATACAGTAGCTTTGTTTCCTTTTATATATGTTTAGAATTTGAGACGCTTCCACCAAAAAGAGATTCTTCCACCAAAGATTTTCATATACATCTCTTAAATCTTGATCGCGAGTTCAGAATCGTATGGAGCTGATTTGTAAGGCTTTAGTCTCAATTTTCAACTTAAATTAAAAACATTTATATTTCAGAATCGTTTGCAGCTGACATGCCCACTTCTGATTTGGTATGGCACAGCCGGGACTGAAAAACTCTGACCAGGCGAGGGACTTCGGCCTCCCCTTGAAGGATCGGTTCTACCTGCAGCCGCTGCCGCCAGCGGAGGCGGCGGCGAGGGTGAAGACGTCGGCGCAGGACATCATCAACCTGAAGCCGCTCATCGACAAGAAGGCGTGGCCGTACGTCCAGAACGACCTCCGCCTCCGGGCCTCCTACCTGCGCTATGACCTCAAGACCGTCATCGCATCCAAGCCCAAGGAGGAGAAGAAGAGCCTCAAGGAGCTCACCGGCAAGCTCTTCAGCACCATCGACGATGTAAGTTAAATCCATTGATCACTGATCTATCTGGGAGCAATTCAACTTTTTACAAGAACTGTGTAAATAACACGTCAGCTTCTCTTCCCATTTTGGCAGCTTGACCATGCCGCGAAGATCAAGAGCACCCCAGAGGCCGAGAAATACTTCGCAGCAACCAAAGATGTGCTCGGCGATGTTCTCGCCAAGATAGGCTAGATGGAAGATAACAAATGGGCTAATGATGGCCATTTAATTTCGAACTTGTGTTTGTTCATATGGAGCCGGCAATGTACCATGTTCTGTTGATATTATATCGGCAAGCACTTAACTATGCTATCCTGAGTTCTTTCTTTTTTTTTCACGATCAGGCCATTCACCCTAAGTTCTTGAGACAAATACCGTTGCGAGCTGATGCAACAATCAGAAACAGATACCAACAACCTTACTTCATGATGGGTCATCAAACACATGCCTCCTGATAAGCCTCTGATTCAAATGGTTTTAATGGGCTCTTTCTAACAAAATGTTGGGACATTATAAAAGAAGATATATGCACTCTGTCCTTTGGTTTCTTCAATGGCAGTAAGTCTGGAAGCCATCAACAATTCACTCATCATAATGGTCCCTAAAGTGCATAATCCTACAAGTGTCAATGACTTCAGACCCATTTCTCTCCTAAATTAAATGGTGTCATCAAAATCATCACAAAGCTAAAATAATACCGCCGATTCAATATGATTTTACAAATTGCAAAACAATAAAGGATTGTTTGGCCTGAGCTTATGATCGAGTATATATATCACTGACAGCATTCCAAAAAGGAGCTTACTATTCTGAAATTGGACTTTACAGAAGTTGTTTGACACAACTAAACACAACACAATCTTGCTGATGATGAAGAGCTTAGGGTTTCCTAAAGTTTGGACGAACTGGATTGAGAGGATTCTGGATTCTGGATCCATTCAATCCTTCTGAATGATGTGCTAGGCAAACCACTTACAATGCCATCGTGGGGTAAGACAAGGTGATCACTTTTCACCACTTCTTTTTGTGACAAGCTGTCTATTCCATCTTTTGAGCTAGACCAGTTCCCCATTGTCCAATATGTTGATGACACTATCCTAGTCACGAAAGCTTCCCAAAGAGAGTTGTTCACTTTAAAAGGTCTACTAGAATCCTCACAATTGATAGGTGAGAGTTAATTACAAGAAATCTTACCTTGTCCCTTCAAAACTCTGAAAAAGCTCAACTCCTTACTGGTGTCTTCGCCTGCAAATTAGAATCTTTGACCTTCACTTACCTTGCACAACAAAACCTTGTTGAACACTTCGGTTCCATTATGACCAAAGTTGAGAGGAGGCTCACAGCAACTTCCACCTTCCTGACTCATGTAGGAAGGCTTCAGCTAGTTAACTCGGTTCTCTATTCCTCGCCCACTTACTATGTGTAGTTTGGAAGTTCCGGTTGCAGTCATTGAATATATTGACAGAGCAAGACATCATTGTCTTCGGAGAGGTTCTGATTCTAATGCAAAGCCGAAAACTTTGGTGGCTTGAGTTAAATGTTCAAAGCCAAAAAAGAAATGGTGGGTTGGTAATTATCAATCTTAGGAGTCAGAACAGGATCCTTCTTCTGAAGCATCTGTACAAATTTTATAATAAGAAGGATATCCCATGGGTGAAGCGGATCAAGAATGCCCATTATTCTCATGGCCTAGTGCCCGGTGCCCCATGCCTCTGATAGGGGCTTCTTTTGGTGGAAGGATGTCCTAAAATTATGTTACATGTCCAAAGGATTTGTGAAGTGCAATATTGGGGATGGTTCCATGATGCTTTTCTGGTCTGATCTTTAGAAATGGCAACATTCTGGAATCCAAATACAGGTCTATTCCTCTGCTACAAATAAGAACACCTCTGATGCTAAGTTTCTGTCTAATAACACACTTTAGGCTTATGTGCCCTTATCAGGCATTCCAAGAATTTCAATCCAAGACTGAATTCAAGCTCTGCATGTTGATCAGATTTCAACATGTTGAATCTGAGATAAAAATTGGTCATGAGATGAGTCGCAGCATAACAGGCAAGTGTGCCATAGGTATGCACCCAAAAAACGAACACCAGATCACTCAACGCTACAAGCTAAACTACCGATGAATTCATTTCCGCATTTTGCTAATCTTCAATCAATATAGGAATGGAACAGAAATGAGCACCTCTAGCGAATTTAGCATTGATCGTGTATTCGTGTCAAGCATTATTATTTCGACAATTCAGTTAAGCTGCAGAAAATAGATAGACTCTACAAGACAAACTAACCCACAATTCAGGCACTTGAGTTTTGAATAATTGTACAAAATTTCCATCACAAAACAAGTGCTTACAACAGCAAGATGTATTGATATAAAAATAGAACATACGCTGGCTTAACATACATTGCTGCTCCTAAAAATGGGGGTATAGTTAGTGCACAAGAAACTTAACCCACTTTATATCAAGTAGTAAGCCTTCCGTTATTTGCCCAGGGACATCCAATGATTTGCTGCCTCCTTTGATCTGCAAGAAAAGCAAGTCAACTACATTCAACTTCGGGCTACAAAAGGATTACCATAAGCATATAGGAGGCCTTTTATATAGATAACTACAACCAGGCCTGCAGCAAAACTAAAATCGAAGTACATAGTAATTAGCAGAAACAGTGGTTGTGAAGACACATTATTTACTATAACAGAAGAAAGGCTTCAAATATCAAGGGGGGGACATCCTATATGGATCAACAAGGAATCTGAACACAGTAAACAAAAATATAATATAAACCAAATGGACTTAACTTCATAACTGACTAAAATGCACCAGGAGTCCCTAAACCTGTTTTGGGGTGTCATCTAGGTCGCTGAAGTACTCATTTGCATATATGGGCACCAAAACTTGCTAAGGACTTCATTCGAGATCACATATCTCGTTAGTGTTGATCAGCCTACTTGGCATCCAAACATCTCCCTCTCCATGTTATAGCATGCCACACGAGAAAGTATATGCTGATTAATGATATTTGGACATCACAGTGACATAAATAATAGTTTAGGGAACCATATCTGGTAACATGGACCTATGTTACACCCCCACCAAACAAGTTTGACAATCATTGCTGCACTTTAGCCAATCCATATCTTAGGTAATGAACAAGTAAACGGACAGACAAGCTTTCGAGAAACTAAGTGATGATAATTTCAGAGAAAAAAAAGGTCCAGAATCATATTTACCATTCAAGACAGGCACATAGGTTTAGGCTCAGACTTTTGCAGCAGCATCAGATACCTCTTCCTTTGTATCTGTGACTTCACTCGTTTGGTCAACACTACCACTACTTGCTTCTAGCTGCCTTTGCTTTGCCAAAGCTTGTCTTGCTTCCCTACGAAAGTCCCTCTTGGCAGCACGAACCTCGTCAAAGCCCTCTTTAATCTTAGCCTCTTCCTCGGGAGGGAAGAATCCTACTTTCATTTCGGCCAAATCTGAATACATCTTTTCAATCTTTGCTTTCCACACTATCCCCATCTCAGTATCCATTTTATTGTAAGGTGTCTTCAGGAGGTATTCATCTATCCCACCAGCTTTGTCAATGCACCGAAGTGCATGTGTGGTAACTTTGACTCTAATGTGTCGGTCATGAATATAGCTGAAAAGACGCTTCTCCTGAACATTTGGCTTCCATGATCGCCTTGATCTAAATAAGTAAAAGATAATCCAATAAAATGATTATAAAAACAATATCACACCCTCAGATTTGCAAGGTATAAAAAAATTCAGTCACTAAAAGAAAATCTTAGCGAATGTCATTGTCGTGGAAATTTAACTAAAAGGGAATCATTTTAATGTCATACTGCAGATATTCTGCCTAAGGTTTAAGAATCTGCCATTTTAAATAGATAAGGCAACAATGCAGGTCTTAACATTATCTCTATTAAGAGACGGAAGTGTAGAGGCCAGAATAATCCCCAGATACATCTAGTGTAGAATGGGCCCACAGACCCAAACCTATGTGCTTCAGTGAATGGGTCAATCAACCAGCTGAATATGGATACTTATTTAATATATCCTATCAAGACATATTCCTCCGAAAACTATTGAATTACATCTGAAGAAAAAAGGCAACAGATACAAATGGAACATATTATTTATTTACAAAGTGATGAAAAGCCGATGAAAAATAATGTTGCACTGGATGTTTGTGTGTGTTGTAATTCTCTTCTTTTAATGCAATGAATGTTGCACCGGATGTGTTAAGACTGTGATGGTAAGATCATGTCATCATGAGATAATGAGTTGCAAGGTTATGGGATTATTATTTTCAAGATGGCTGATGGTTTTAACCTAATTGGAGGAATCTATGAAATAATCAAGTCGTGTGGTGTGGCATTGAGGGCATGTTTGTTCCTGGGCAATCCACTCGCCACGCAGAGTGAGGCAAGGATAATTGTTTGGTACCGAGTGTGAGACTCGCTCACTTTGCCTGGCAACCTCACCCAGCTGGGCAAGGAAATTGTTGCCCATGCAGAAGAGCCAAATCTGCTCTCGTGCACAAGCAAGGTTGTGCCACACATCACATGCTTCCTCAGAGCAATCTCGCAGCGGTGGAGGTCAGCCTGAGCATGAAATACCGAGGCAAAAAATTGAACTGTTACACAAAAACGAAGCAAAAAGTGAAGCCATGTGACCTAGATTGAAACACAAATCAATGATCAGGTGGACAAATCGTAGAGATTGGAGAAGATCTCTGCCTTGCTACCATTATCTGTGTCAGACACAGTTTTCAGAGGGATGCACGAGAGGCAGTGAAGCACATGGGAAAGTTGAGGCGGCGCAGATAACGGAGGCGCGCTGGTGTGGACGCTGCTGGCCATGCTTGTCGTCATGCCCGTGCTCACATAACCATGGTCAGGTTTTGGTGCTGCATTTCATTTGGGATTTGATTTGGTGGGAGGTTGAAGAGACGGGGGAAGGGGGAAGGGGGGAAAGGGGGTGAACAAGGTTAGGAACCAAACATCACAACATTTTTTGCCACAACTTGCTCAGCGGTTGGGCAAAGGTTGCATACAGCCTGCCTAGCCTACACTAGCAAAAGATCCAAACACGCCCTAGACGGCAGGAAAAAACATGCTGGTAAAGTGGCACACTGGCACCTCATTCACCCTTTCAGGAATTTACACATTACACTAACGGAAGGGAGTACAAAATACAAAATAGGCCCATTTTGTCTAGCGAGAACAAGCTTGGAAACTGTAGCTCCAATGTTTGCATCAATGGCATCGGCTAGCACATTTTGTTGCATTGGACAGACCAGAAATTATGTTGGTTTGGAGACTGAAATCATCAACAACATATGATCCAAACTACCAATGTGCCTGAATCTCTATTCCATTGCTCCAGGAAGTAATAATAAGAAGAAAACTGTTTTCGCCAGACAAGTAGAACTCCCAAAAATGGTACGCCACACGGGGAGGGGAAACTGGACAATGCATCCCTGCTCTCCCTGTAGTGGTCACCCTTGACCTTGATCATCCACAATGCCTTTTCTAGTTCTACGAAATTTGTGCATTTTACTTCAGGGACCAATTATTTCCGTCATTCCAGGTCGATCATCCTAAGTTTCCAAAGCAAGATTGAAACCGGAGTCTTCATCATCCAAGCCGCTAACTCTAAACGCAATCACAAAATCTGAATCCTCATTTCGGCAACCGAACATCTTAATTTCTCCAGACAGAGCCTACTCGTATGGATCAGGACAAGGGTTAAGAGGAGAAATGACTCACTTATTGCCGCCGTCCTCGGAGACCTTGTTCCCGAACCGGATGTGTCGCCCGGCGAAGATGCCGCGCTTGGCCCGCCCCATGACGACATTGCTGTCGGGCAGCATGTCCTTCACCGACTTCATCAGCTCCGCCGGCAGCTTCCCCTCGCCGCCGACGCGCCGCACCACCTTCTTGTACATCTCCCGCGCCCGGAACGACATCTTCCCCCTCCTCTAGTCCCCTCTTGCTACGACGGCGGCGCCGGCGGGCGGTTGCCTACCAAGGTTTTGGTGCCTAGGGCGGAGTCGCGGAGAGATGCTTCCACCCGGCTGGCGCTAGGGCTGCAGTATTGGGCTTTGGGCCGTTTGTATTAGTGTTGAATGGGCCTGATAGGTTCCCAGAAAAAAAAAAAAAACAAATTGAGATAATAATGTCCAGGAGATTTTTGTGATGTAAAAAATATAAACCAATTATTCCCGGACTATACAGAATAATATTTTCCCTTGAATATCCATAAAATACCATTACTTTAAAAGTTTCATTTAAAAGAAGAAGAAATTATATTCAATTTACTAATGGACCATGATATGCGTTACGAAGAGAAATCGATATGGTGCCTTTGTATCCAATCATGAGGGAGGGCATGTAATGTTTTAATGTTTCATGGTTACGAACTGATTGATTATTTGAATTCAAAAGAGGCTCAACCGTTCTTCATGGAAATATTTTTGATGGGTGCTTGGTGCATTTGGAATGAAAGAAATAATTTCATCTTCAATGGAAAACCTCCCTCTCTTGGAAAGCAGCTTTCAAAAAAGGAGGTTGCTGCTCACCTTATTGGGATAAAACCTGCCCTTCACTACTCCATCATGCTTTGGCTAAATGCCCTGTAATTAGCTTCTTGTTTTCTTTGTTTCAGTTTTCCTCTAACCTCTGGTTAGATTTTGTATGTTTCCTTGTACTCTTTTTTATCCTTTATTGATATATTTGCCGTGGGGGGCTCTGTCCCATGGTTTCAGTTCAAAAAGAAAAACCTAATATGGTAGTCTTATATATAATCCAAATTATAATAATGGGGCTACGATCCAACAGGTCCTTAGTTTCGCAAGTTATTGAATTGGTTGGGAGCGAGCCAGACTTTTAGCACCTATAATTCCTATAACCTGGTCTTACCTGGGTTATGAGATTATGGTAATGAAGGCTAACAATCCTATTTTGATCAAAATTTGATGATATAATTTGATTATTATAATCACAATTACAAGGTATCGAGCGGGACCGAAGTCATAATGTGTCGACAAATGCGAAGGTTGAGGCACTAAAGTGAAAGAGGTCATTGAAGCAATGGTTAAATTTCCCTACAACCAACTTAGCTGTCCTAGTCAATCCACGGTGGGCAGTGTCGGCAAATGCGCTTGCCATGGTTTCAAAATGGAAGTTGCTTTTGTTTTGCCCGAACTAAACCATTTTAATTTTGTCCTACTTTAAGGGCTACTTTGAAAACTCATAAGGCTTTTATTGGTCAAACACAGTGCTTATGGGACCCTTTGTGAGTACCTTAGGTGTTGTTTGTTGTTAGAGTAAAATGTCATACCATGGTTGATAAGCTCAAACGAGCATGGTCTATGACACGTGTGCAGCTTTCTCCACTTGTGTGTGTGACACATACAATCGGAAGCGGGTTTCTCGCTTCACATGCCATAGAAACAGCGGCTACAGCTGCTGCAGTAGTTGAAGCGAAGAGCCCAGCTGGTTTACACTGTGTCGTGTATGAGGATCGTATGAAAATCAGATGGAATGTGAAATAAAGCACTTGTGGTTGGCAAAAGTTTGAGAGCACTGCCTATGGCAGGAGAAAACCTGATATCAAATTATATCGTTTACGCTACTATGAAAAAAGGTTAAAAAAAAATACCCACATGCTCCATTTGTTTATACTTTCTTTTGTGGCTTGCCATTACTCGTAATGATAGCAACGGAGCATGTCGGCTCACCCTTAACCACAACGTCTCTCTTTTTCGTTAAGCGCGCGCAGACACCTGGTACTGGTCCAAAATGTCAACGGGGACCCGATCCCGATTCTTTGCGGGAATTCTTCCATTAGGGACGGGGATGGTAAGTTTCCATGTAAATTTGATCCCCTGTTGGGGGGATGAAATCGGTACATATAAAATGTTGTCCCCGTCGGGGATGGCGGGGACGGGGATGGTTGGCTTGTCCCCGTCACCAATCCCCGCAGACCCGCCCCGTGAAAGCAGCACTAGGCGGCCTGCGCGCCACAGCCCATGTAAAGGCCCAGTAACTCGTGAAGTATATAATACAAACATCCCAGTATCCAACCCTAATTCCTCATTCCTCCACTCGAGTCTGGCCGTCGCGCCGCACGCTGGTGTTGTCGAGACATCGCGCAGACTAGGGAGTCGCGACCATCAGAGTCGGCGTCGGCGTCCGCTTCGGAGGTTCAGAGCCCTGGTCAGCCAGCCACCGCCTGCCACCGCGCTCCGCAGACATGGATCCAGAGTCCCGACTCATCTCCGTGACGAAACTGCCTAATTTTTTCTCTACTCTCTCTCTGCTCAGTCCGGGGATCCAAAATCTCTCTACTCTCTCTGCTCCGCTCTGCACTGTAAGGCAACGTCAAAGCTGTTGTAACATGTAATTTATGAGATCTACATTAGATTTTGGCCACCTCGGGAGCTGTGAGTTGGATTATTGGAATCCGTAAAAGGGACTTGTGTTCTGTAAACTTTGTTTGATATTGTTGCAAGATGAGTTTTTGTAGCATTTTGTATGTTTTTGGATTGTCGATTCGAGCGGTTCTTTTATCCTGTAGCGGGGATGGGGATCCCCGTCGGGTACGTAATCCCCGCGGGGAACGGGGATGGGAAGAAAATGACCCCCGTGAGCCTTCGGGGACGGGGACGGGGACGGGGAAACTTTCACCTCACGGGGACGGGGATGGGGAGGCTAAACCCGACGGGGAATTCCCCGTTGCCATATTGGGTACTGGTAGCCGCTTTCTGCGCTGCTCGTGACGCGGAATGTGTAAAGAAAACCAAAGCCGAAACAGAGAGCTGGGATAAAGAACATCAAAAGCAGAGACCCGACACCGGAGGAGGCATCTCACAATTCACAAGTCACGACAGTCCAATTCAGTCTCTGCACTGTCACTGCGCCTCTGTTCTCACTTCTCAGCATCCCAAGGAGAAGAAAACTTGCCCGGATCGAGTGAGATAGGGGAGGAAGGACAGAGCGAGGAGGAGAAGCTGAACGAACCATGGCGAGAGCAGAAGCGGTGGTCATCTGCCTCCTGGTCCTCGCCATGGACGTCACCGCCGGCGTGCTCGGAGTCCACGCGGAGAAGGCTCAGAACCAGGCAAGTTTTTTTCTCCTCCTTTTTCGGTGTACCGGGAAGCAGGGGCCTTCGTATTCATGCTCATGCTGCCCGGCGCTCACCTGGTGCGGCTGGCCATGATTGCAGGGTAAGCACCTGCGTATCCTGTTCATCGAGTGCCGGCAGCCGGTCCGTCGGGCCTACGAGCTCGGCATAGCGGCGGCCGCCGTGCTGGCGGCGGCGCACGCCATCGCCAACTTGGCCGGCGGCTGCGCGTGCGCCTGCTCCGGCGACAAGCTCCGCCGGGCGTCGCCCAACCGGCAGATGGCGTCCTTCGCCTTGGTCCTCACCTGGTACGCTCCGTTTCATGCTTGCCATGACATGAGCGGCCACAGATTCGTGCATGCATCCTCCACTCCAAACGCTCGATTTTGCTTTACTGACAAGCGATTCTTCATTCTTGTCGTGCCTGTTTTGTTGTGTGGAGCAGGATGGTCCTCGTCGTCGCGCTCGCGCTGCTGGTGCTCGGCGCGCTGCCCAACGCGAAGCGCAAGCTGGCCGAGTGCGGGGTGGCGCGGCACCGGTTCCTCTCCATCGGCGGCGTCCTCTGCTTCGTGCACGCGCTCTTCTGCGCCGTCTACTACGCCTCAGCTAGCGCCGCGGCGCGGGAGGATCGCCACGCCGCCGCGCACGTGTAGCTCGTCAATCGGTCCACCTGCTCCAAGACTGTATCTGTATCGTACGTGCTCTTGTGCTTGTGATGATCGATGCTTGAACAGAAGACATATACATACC
Source organism: Hyparrhenia diplandra (assembly GCA_015847255.1). Classification (NCBI taxonomy): domain Eukaryota; kingdom Viridiplantae; phylum Streptophyta; class Magnoliopsida; order Poales; family Poaceae; genus Hyparrhenia; species Hyparrhenia diplandra. Next base: position 60,037 of record JADLZK010004819.1, read on the forward strand.
GCTTGTGTATTGCTCAGATAATCCCATATCTTCGCCACCGCGAGATCAAATGGGATGTAATTGTGCCTGGTTTATCATGCATGGTTGTTGGTATGTTCGCCGTACGTGTCAGTGAAATCTTTCACGAACTCGATAGCACGATGTTTCCACAATGGTCTCGATCAGCACCAATCGAGAATGGGTTGAGTTGACACAACATTCATAAGATCTGCTCCGTGTGACTTTTCCGTCCGGGATCGCCATAGGTATAAGATGGAGGTGGCCAAACGAGCGGTACGCGTACGGCACGGCCAGGATGGCGTTTAAGATCTTGTTTGCCATAGCTTTGTTTTATTAGTGGAGTATGTGTTTGCAGTCTCATTTGTAGAGTTGAAGCTGTTTTGAAAAAAGTTTGATAAATCACTTACGAAGGGAGCTGAAAGAAACTGTATTTTTATGTGAGGCATGCTTCACCTCTTGAATCTTCGATGGAATGATTCTGTTGGAGGAGCGGGTGATTAAAGCCTTGTTCGTTTCATCCCTGTTGGACCTGTTTCATTCCAAGCCGGGAATAATTAATTTAAAAGAGACTCAACAAGAGACCGGGATTTATTTTGAACCGGAAACTAATAATAACAAAATAGACTCATGATAGATACAACAAGTGACCGAGGATTCGATCTATGAGTCAAGAGATGTGGAATTAATCCCGGTCTCTTGTTGTACATATTATGAATATATTTTCTTGCAATTAGTTTTTGGCCGAAATGAATCAAAGTCTCTTGTTAGATTTATTATTCCCGGCCTAGAAGCGAAACCTGGTCCAACTAGAATCAAACGAACAAGGTCTAAACCGGAAGCAATGGAGAGGGAGCTTTTTCTAGTTCCCAACCAGTAGTGTAAATGAGAAAACGATTCTCTTCTACTCCTCACCGAGAATCCAATTGCATTTTAAACGTTTGGTGATGATCCACTCATCCACGAGAAAAAAAAGAATCCACTCGAAGAAAGTTCGGAGCGGAGCTCTACTAATTCGGCTCCTAAATTTTAAGTGCCTTTACTTGAAAAGATGTTCTATTTTAAGTTGTTTGACAAATATCATCTCCAAAAATTCTTTGAGAAGTTGTGCGAAAAAAGTGCAAGCCCTTGGCACGTTTGGGCCCGAAAGAGCTTGTCATGTTAATGCCCGTGGTTAGCTTAATTTGTTCCTGAGGTACCACCTAACGGGCTTAATATGAGCCCCTGAATAAAGTTGTACATAGAGACACTACCGGAGCACCGACATCGCCATTCCCACTAAATGACATAGTGGGCTGCTCGAGGCCATTCATGGACCTCAATCGATGCGGGTATGTGTTTGCGGTGCAATCCCTGATTTGCTCCTATCGTACCACCCTAACGGGCTTAGTATAAGGCCCAAACAAAGTTGTACATAGAGACCTACTAGTGCCGAGGGCACCAACGCCGCCGCTTCCACTAATTGACATAGTGGGCTGCTTTCGAGGCCATACATGGACCTCAATCGATGCAGATATCGTTCGCGGTGCAAATCGATTTGTTCTGCCGTACCATAACGAGCTTAATATGAGGCCCAGAACAAAGTTGTACATAGAGACACTACCAGTGTCGAGGGCACACATCGTCGTTTCCACTAATTGTAGTGGGCTACTCAAGGCCATACATGGACCTCAATCGATGTTCCAGGCGCTAGGAAGAAGACGTTGAAGATGTAATATTGCCATAAACAGGGTGCACCAAAGCATTGGGGAGAAGATGCAACGGTTGCACCACGTGCTCCCCAAAAACCTGATCGACCGGTGCACTCAAATAATTGTCGCAGACGAGGGCGGTGGTTCTAGAGGCCTGTTGTTGTCCAACGTCCTATGCACGCATGGGATTGGATCGGGGATGGACTAAACAACTCAATAGAGAGAAAGAGGATGTACGTGTTTCTATGTCGTATGCGCAAAGTTTTTTAGTGTACACCTATCTTCTCTTAGGCGGTCCCTTTTCTATCATTGCTTGTGGAGGCAGATCTCCTTATGCTCCTAGGCGGCGGTGAGATTAAGTTCTGGAGGAAAGGAGAGTTTGCACCGCAGCGCTCACATTTCAGACAACTAGATCTCCAAATCCAAATATGATAGTGCGCCCCTGTTCGTAACTCGTACTTGGGTTTTAGGAACCTAATGAGCGTTGGGGCATTGTCTAGTGCTAGGGTGGATGTACATTGTAACTTGAAATGGATTTTGGGGGTTGGGCATATTTAAGTTTTATTTTTCTTGTGTGTGTGTGTGTGTGGGTGGGGGGGCACCCATCCTTGGCATATGTCTCCATAGCTATTGGAAATCTGAGGTGGAGAGGAAGAGGCATCGTTGACATTTCTTGCACTAAAACCACTAATGATAAAAGGAGGCAACAATTATTTTACGGAAAGTTTTTATTGAATTCAGGTGTGTTTGACGATGGGTTAGTAGAAGAACACCCTACATAAATTCTAATTTCTTGAATACCAAGTGATGGGGTTGATTAACATTGATTACAACTCGATGTCTATTCGTTTTTAGCGTATTTCAGATAAAGTGCAAAAGAAAACCGGGAGTAATTCTTTGATTAAGCTCAGTATTTGGCAATTGTATCTCCACATGGTCTAGTCATTCAAACTATCTTGGGCGTGTTACTATACATTATTTAGGTGAGTGATCCCTAAGGCCAAGCAATTAGATTTCCACATTCATGATGCACATATATGTCAAAGGACTTGAGCAAAGAGGTATATCATGGTGATGCAATCGAAAAGGACATATAGCTATCATCAATGTAGAATATGATACCATAGTTTTTGACACCTTTTCTAATTCTATTGATTATATTGTAAAAAAATTACAAATTCATATATTTGGGAGGAAGCCAACATAGAGTGTTAATCAAAGCTATTAATACAACGGGTTACTTGCATCATTCTCTTAGCCCACCTATCTAGTAGTTAGCTTTTTTTCGTAATTAATACATGAATCACTTGTCTCTCTCGTAGAGTTTCTTGATTCTTGTGTCCAAGCCCGATTCTACACCCGCTTCTCCTCCCTTTTCTCTCTTACCTCCTCCATGTTAGCATTTAGTGGGCTTACAACCCTGCTATTATACTAGCTCTAAGGTGAAATGGTACTAAAAATAGTTTTGCGGTCTAACATCACTAACCAAATGTAAGAAATTGTTCGGCTAATTTTGGCTGATGACAGATTTTGGCTGATTTAATAATATTTTGTGAGACAGAATAAGTTGAAACAAGATTAGCCAAGACAAGTGAACACATGGTAAATGTTGTTGGTGGGATATGGTAGAGCTAAGAAAAAGATTTGCTTACGGAGTTTCACAAGAAAAAGGACCATCGCTAGCGTGTTTGAAATAATTAAACGTAATGCCAAGAAGTGTGAGGGTACATGAAGTAACCACATATATTTTAGCAAACATATATCTCACATATCCATTACTTCTATAAAATAATAAAATCTCACTATCTATTTCTGTAATAGTGTTCTAATAGTGTTAGCTCTTAACAATGACACATAGTATGGTTAGGCCAACATGACACTCCCAGATAATTTTGGAATGTGTGTAGTGGCGAAGCTAAAGCAAATCAGAGGGTAGTGCATTTGCCTTGTGGGTGCATTAGCGTGTCTCCTAGGGGTGCATATATGGTGGATTTAATCAATCTCACTGTGTTTAGATATTTTGGGTGGTGCATTGGCACCCCTACACATCACTTACCTTCGCCCCCTAAATGTGTATATGAGCCTAACTCTTGATCATGAGCTAGATTTTCTCTCATTTCTATTAAATATGAAATCAATGCTAAGTGAGCTACCTTATGAGCTATCCATTGTGGGTGCCCTAAATGTGTATGTGCCCTAAATATTTTTAGAATAGCTAGAAGTCAAAGTTATGTTTTGGAGACTTTGTCATTGTGTCAGGCTTCCACTTTAATGGGTCCTTAATCACACGTATTTGCATCAGGATTACGCACAAATACGTCTACTATTCACATATGAGGGTACACAGGTTTAATGAACAATCCGAGCTCTATTAATATAGGATAAAAGGTCTTACAATGGCGACTAAGGTGGTCATCGATCTGGGTTACAATATCATAGTTAGCCAACCGAGAAGCGATGGATTATTTATTCTACGAGAGCACTAGACCGTAATGGCACTTCCTCATACTCCATAGGAAAACTTGAACGTGGACGAAACCCTGGGCTTCAACGTCTTTCTCCTACACCACATCTTGCGACCTTTACCTTGTCGATGGTTTTACCTTGTGAGGTGCTAATGTCTGTAAAAAAACAAAGGGGTGAGCACATACGTACTCAGCAAGTCCAAACCAGAGGGGTGGATGTGATTATTATGGGTTGGACCCTAGCAGAGTCTCTAAAATTGCTCTCGCTAGTTCTCGGGTTAGTCCATATTATCATCAACATTAAAGGTCATAACATGTTAGTAACTTATTGTGAAATCTAATCATAGATGATCCGGCCTAGCATCTGCCCATTCCAAGGACATGGCTTTTCAAATAGATTTAAGGAACTCTGCAAAGGTTGTACAAATTTCCTCACACGATGGACACATCTCCTTCCGTGATCAGCGGTTGAAAAAGGTCCAACGAGATCTCGTACCCCCTTGGGCCGTCACACTAGGTTTTAGTATAATTCCTACCAACTCACCCAACTCAGGTGTTACCAAAAGACCACGGTGTTACCAAAACACCCCAAATTAATAATTATGGACTCCATGCCCTGTCAAATATTAGTGTCAACACTCTCAATAAACTTACGTGGAAGATCACTTAGCATTCATGCTAGTCAGACCATGGGGCCACGTTCCCCACGTCGGCTCCTGATACATCATTTGCCTACTTTTGGCCTCCTAGGTCAGAAACTATACTTCAACCCAATGGGGTGTGAAAATCCAGTGGTCCCATACCGACGTGTGGCCTAAAGGGGAGAGAGAAAGGGGAGAAAGAGAGGAAAGTTCCCATTGCTTGCCATTCGACAGAGTTTCTGTCCACTATTGTGCTACCCCATTTCTAGGGTGGCATGATACTAGAGAGTTTATCTTTCGCCGCTGACAATTACTGTTGCTTTACCCCATTTTTTTTATCCTGTATCCTGGTCTTCGTAATTTTTTTGTCTTCTCCTGCGGCTACCCCACTTTCTCCTTGATAACATGTAGTAAGTTTTGATCTTTTTAAATAAGCATTGGGGAGAAGATGCAACGCTGGGTGGCAATTCCCAAAACTCCCCAAAACGGACACCAGTTGCACTCAAATAATTGTCGCAGCACGCAGGGCTGCGGGTTCTAGAGGCTCCTGTTGTTGTCCAACGCCCTATGCACCCATGGGATTGGATCTGTGGATGGACCTAACAACTCAATAGAGAGAAAGAGGATGTAATGTTTCTATGTCGTATGCTAAAAGTTTTTTAGTGTACACCTATCTTCTCTTAGGCGGTCCCTTTTCTATCATTGCTCGTGGAGGCGAGATCTCCTTATGCTCCCTAGGCGGTGAGATTAAGTTCTGGAGGAAAGGAGAGTTTGCACAAGTAACGACATTTGGACAACTAGATCTCCAAATCCAAATATGATAGTGCGCCTCAGTTCCCGCTTCGTACTTGGGTTTTAGGAACCTAACGAGCGTTGGGGCATTGTCTAGTTCTAGGGTGGATGTACATTGTAACTTGAAATGGATTTTGGGGGTTGGGCATATTTAAGTTTTATTTTCTTGTGTGGGGGGAGGGGGGAGGGGGGATTGAGGCGAGCATGTCGCGGGCGCACCCATCCTTGGCATATGTCTCCATAGCTATTGGAAATGCGAGGTGGAGAGGAAGAGGCGTTGACATTCTTGCACTAAAACCACTAATGATAAGGAGGCAACAATTATTGTGCGGGAAAGTTTTTATTGAATTCGGTGTGTTTGACGATGGGTTAGTAGAAGAACACCCTACATAAATTCTAATTTCTTGAATACCAAGTGATGGGGTTGATTAACATTGATTACAACTCGATGTCTATTCGTTTTGGCGTATTTCGGATAAAGTGCAAAAAGAAAACCCGAGGAGTAATTCTTGATTAAGCTATATTTGGCAATTGTATCTCCACATGGTCTAGTCATTCAAACTATCTTGGGCGTGTTACTATACATTATTTAGGTGAGTGATCCCTAAGGCCAAGCAATTAGATTTCCACATTCATGATGCACATATATGTCAAAGGACTTGAGCAAGAGGTATATCATGGTGATGCAATCGAAAATGACATATAGCTATCATCAATGTAGAATATGATAACATAGTTTTTGACACCTTTTCTAATTCTATTGATTATATTGTAAAAAAAATTACAAACATATTTGGGAGGAAGCCAACATAGAGTGTTAATCAAAGCTATTAATACAACGGGTTACTTGCATCATTCTCTTAGCCCACCTATCTAGTAGTTAGCTTTTCGTATCTAGTAGTTAGCTTTTCGTAATTAATACATGAATCACTTGTCTCTCTCGTAGAGTTTCTTGATTCTTGTGTCCAAGCCGGATTCTGACCCGCTTCTCCTCCCTTCTCTCTCTTACCTCCTCCATGTTAGCATTTAGTGGGCTTACACCCTGCTATTATTATACTAGCTCTAAGGTGAAATGGTACTAAAAATAGTTTTGCGGTCTAACATCACTAACCAAATGTAAGAAATTGTTCGGCTAATTTTGGTGATGAATTGATTTTGGCTGATTTAATAATATTTTGTGAGACGAATAAGTTGAAACAAGATTAGCCAAGACAAGTGAACACATGGTAAATGTTGTTGGTGGGATATGGTAGAGCTAAGAAAAGATTTGCTACGGAGTTTCACAAAAAAAGGACCATCGCTAGCGTGTTTGAAATAATTAAACGTAATGCCAAGAAGTGTGAGGGTACATGAAGTAACCACATATATTTTTAGCAAACATATATCTCACATATCCATTACTTCTATAAAATAATAAAATCTCACTATCTATTTCTGTAATAGTGTTCTAATAGTGTTAGCTCTTAACAATGACACATAGTATGGTTAGGCCAACATGACACTCCGGATAATTTTGGAATCGTGTAGTGGTGAAGCTAAAGCAAATCGGAGGGTAGTGCATTTGCCTTGTGGGTGCATTAGCGTGTCTCCTAGGGGTGCATATATGGTGGATTTAATCAATCTCCTTTGTGTTTAGATATTTTGGGTGGTGCATTGGCACCCCCTACACATCACTTACCTTCGCCCCTAAATGTGTATATGAGCCTAACTCTTGATCATGAGCTAGATTTTCTCTCATTTCTATTAAATATGAAATCAATGCTAAGTGAGCTACCTTATGAGCTATCCATTGTGGGTGCCCTAAATGTGTATGTGCCCTAAATATTTTTAGAATAGCAAGAAGTCAAAGTTATGTTTTGGAGACTTTGTCATTGTGTCGGGCTTCCACTTTAATGGGTCCTTAATCACACGTATTTACATCGAGGATTACGCACAAATACGTCTACTATTCACATAGGAGGGTACACAGGTTTAATGAACAATCCGAGCTCTATTAATATAGGATAAAAGGTCTTACAATGGCGACTAAGGTGGTCATCGACGGGTTACAATATCATAGTTAGCCAACCAGAAGCGATGGATTATTTATTCTACGAGAGCACTAGACCGTAATGGCACTTCCTCATACTCCATAGGAAAACTTGAAGCGTGGGATCGAAACCCGGGCTTCAACGTCTTTCTCCTACACCACGTCTTTGCGACCTTTACCTTGTCGATGGTTTTACCTTGTGAGGTGCTAATGTCAGCGTAAAAAACAAAGGGGTGAGCACATACGCGTACTCGGCAAGTCCAAACCGAGAGGGGTGGATGTGATTATTATGGGTTGGACCCTAGCGAGTCTCTAAAAGCTGCTCTCGCTAGTTCTCGGGTTAGTCCATATTATCATCAACATTAAAGGTCATAACATGTTAGTAACTTATTGTGAAATCTAATCATAGATGATCGGCCTAGCATCTGCCCATTCAAGGACATGGCTTTTCAAATAGATTTAAGGAACTCTGCAAAGGTTGTACAAATTTCCTCACACGATGGACACATCTCCTTCCGTGATCAGCGGTTGAAAAAGGTCCAACGAGATCTCGTACCCCTTGGGCCGTCACACTAGGTTTTAGTATAATTCCTACCAACTCACCCAACTCGAGGTGTTACCAAAAAGACCACGGTGTTACCAAAACACCCCAAATTAATAATTATGGACTCCATGCCCTGTCAAATATTAGTCTCAACACTCTCAATAAACTTACGTGGAAGATCACTTAGCATTCATGCTAGTCAGACCATGGGGCCACGTTCCCCACGTCGGCTCCTGATACATCATTTGCCTACTTTTGGCCTCCTAGGTCAGAAACTATACTTCAACCCAATGGGGTGTGAAAATACTGATCGTCCCATACCGAGGCGTGTGGCCTAAAGGGGAGAGAGAAAGGGGAGAAAGAGAGGAAAGTTCCCATTGCTTGCCATTCGACGAGTTTACATCCACTATTGTGCTACCCCATTTCTAGGGTGGCATGATACTAGAGAGTTTATCTTTCGCGTGACAATTCTTGTTGCTTTACCCCATTTTTTTATCCCGTATTTTGGTCTTCGTAATTTTTTTGTCTTCTTCTCGGCTACCCCACTTTCTCCCTTGATAACATGTAGTAAGTTTTTGATCTTTTTAAATACACAACTTTTACTATATATATGGTTTATTTAAATATGTCGTATATTTAGGTGCATAGCAAAACCTATGTAGGAAACCAAAACTGACCTATGATTTGTAACAAAAATGTGGTATTTATACTATAAAACAAGCTGAAATTAAAAGTCAAATAACACACGATTCTCTAAGTTTCCATTTGTCCTAAAATACATAATTTGGCTAGAACAATTTTTCCTGACCACTATTTTTTTTTTCTCTATTTGTTGCACGTTTTCTGTCTAAAGTTTGCAAATTGCAACAGGGCAGAAGTTTAGCCATCAGGAAATGGCCAGGCCGTGGTGTACTGTTCCAGAGGCCAGGGCGCGCTAAGCACTGACAAGCGGCCCCACACGAGTGACACGTCACCGATCCAGCGATTTCCGCTTTGCGCGCGCGTTTGCCGACTCGGAACCGCCCAAACGGAACGAAACGAAACGGAGAAAAGCCCTCGCGCGCCACGCCACCTGCACCGCCTCGCGCCGCTTCCGGATCGCGGACCCGCGCCCACCCCACGCATCCGCCGTCCGCTCGGAGGCATCCGACGGCTCGCAACCCACGATCCGCGTGATCGCCTCCCATTGGCTGGCGCCGCGCCCCCGCGTCCCTATATATTCTCGCCCTCGCACCGGACAACCTCTCATCTCCCGCGACCCGCCCACAGCAGCCTCAATCAATTCCTCCAGCGCAATCCGTCTCCTCCTCGTCGTCGTCGACATCCGGTCGTGAGAAGAGATGGCGGGCCGTGGCAAGGCGATCGGCGCTGGCGCCGCGAAGAAGGCGACGTCGAGGAGCTCCAAGGCCGGGCTGCAGTTCCCCGTCGGTAGGATCGCCAGGTTCCTCAAGGCCGGCAAGTACGCCGAGCGTGTCGGCGCCGGCGCCCCAGTCTACCTCGCCGCCGTCCTCGAGTACCTCGCTGCTGAGGTTCGTGCCCCCGCCCCGTTGTCCTTTTCCCTTGCGGTTGCGTTTCGCTTCGGTGTCCTTGTCGATGCCGTATCGATCTGGTTGTTGCGCCGTGGTCGATTGTTCCTAGATCTGAATCGAGTCTCCAAGAAATCACATTCTAATTTGAAGATGCTCAGGGCACTTGCTTCCAATTAATTGCTCGAATAATCTCTCTGCATCCTGTAATTTACCAACTAGTTGTCTGCAAACTGATCTGCTCGTGCATTATACTCAAAGGTTTCTAGTAGCATTCTTTGTTTGCCGGCTAACCGATCTGTTCGTTCTCTCTGCTTCATCAACAGGTCCTTGAGCTTGCCGGCAACGCCGCGAGGGACAACAAGAAGACCCGCATCGTGCCACGCCACATCCAGCTTGCCGTGCGCAACGACGAGGAGCTGACCAAGCTTCTTGGCGGTGCCACCATCGCGAGCGGCGGCGTGATGCCCAACATCCACCAGCACCTGCTCCCCAAGAAGGCTGCATCGTCCAAGGCCAGCGTGGACGACGACGACAACTGAGGCTGCCCGTAGCAGAAGTGATTCAACCGCCGTCTTGTTTCGTAGGATTAGCAGGGTGTTGTCTTTGATTTCTTGGAGAGGTCGATGTGGTGGGGATGAGAGGTAGGAGATGGTCACAAATAGGTTTCTTGGTTGGTTCTGTCAATGGGATGTGCATACGGCTAAATTTTTTTTGGGTTGGCAAACTCAGGGATGTACGCCACATAATTTAATCGATGAGGAAGAAATGGAAGGAGGTTAAAGTTTGAACAATCCTTTATGATGTCAGTTCTTGATGTCTTATTTGCATTCCTATTCAGAACTTGTGTCATCTGAACTGCAAGGAGATTGGTGTCACTGTATTATAGTTACATTTGTTTTCTTCGGTGGCAAACTCGAATTCCTTCGGTGACAAGCTCGATGGAATTACGATGTTTTCACCGATACATACAGTAATCGGATACAGGATGCATCCAATACCAGTAGATTTGGTCAAGATTTATACAGGATGCATCCAATACCAGTAGATTTGGTCAAGATTTGTTCGTACGATGACGCTAGGATTGGTTCCGTTTGTGTGAGGGTGAGGTCATGCCATGCGCATCCGGATCTCGTTCTTGTCTGGTAATGCCAGTCTGAATTCAGATTTGCATGCCTGCACCGAGGTTCAGCAGGTTGCATTCCGTCTCGAAGACCAGCCCCTCCCCTACGCTGTCATTGTGCTGCTGTCTTGAGCACAATATTGTTATGACTTATTTTACTATTAGAGATACTTATTAATGTTTTTTATTTTATAATTAGATTAGAAAAAATGGATTAAAACGAATGATCAAACATAAATTCAAAAATAGAAAAATCACTAAATGGGAGTCAACTTTTCACACCGGACAAAATATCAATACGTAATACATCATGCACTTCCCATTTTAGCTTTTCCTTGATATATTGTATCTAGGCACATTACATATATAATTAAATACATAATTCCTCTATTTCAAATTATAACTCGCTTTGATTTTTTGATTCATTTATTTTGTTATGTATCTAATGTTTTTTTGGTTCATTTATTTTGTTATGTATCTAAACATATATTTATATCTAGATGTAAAAGCAAAATAAATATAATAAAAAGACACGCCTAATAAAAAAAGTCAAAAAATAGACTTATAATTTAGAATAGAGGGAGTAACAAAAAGATACATATGTGCTAAAATCTTACATGCAATTTGAAATAGAGTTTAGTATTTATGAATTCAAGGATTAACTCTGGGATGATTGATTGCCCTGCAGGCTCGTGGTCGTGCTCAAAACTGACCGAGCAACATTGGGTACAACACTATTTTTCATGCAAATTTATATAAACAAATTGACAAAAAAAATATCCACAATACCTACCTTAAAAATATGAGACCTTCCATTGGACATATAAAGTGATCATACGCAATAAATGTAAACAAACAAACATAATAATTTTATCGGACTTCGTTTGTCTATGAATGACAGCCATAAACGAAGACTTCTACATTTTTTTTAGAATTCAAGGGCATCACCCCCGTCTATTACCATTGGAAATAGACATCGTCAGACTTATTACAGCTCATTGCAGAGGGATACCATCCGAGTTCAGATTGAAGTTCCAACAGCCACCCTGGCTAACCTGATCAAGATTACCTCTCCTAGAACGAACAGTCACAATGTTCAATGGTTACCGCAGAACTTCTACATAAAAAGATACATATGTCCTAGAACGAAGACTTCTACATTATAGGAAAAGATCGTAACTGCTAGAATGGAGTGAGTTGGACTAGCGTCGTGTCAATTGTTACAGAAGAAGTTGTAATTTGTGTTACTAATACATTTTGGAAACCAGAAAAACAAATACCACACCAACCCGGCTACCCATGCCAATGAAGGCCGAAAACTTGTGCTTATGCAACTGGGACCAAGTGGGCCGAAATTGACCAGCAAGATAAAAAAAAAAAAAAAAAGTCTACTTTCCCTCCCCCAACTTTCACTAAAGTCGATTTTTCCCCATTTCCAGCCGGACATATCACCTCCACTGAACTTTTCAAACCGGTCATTTTACCTCCCTGGAGGCGGTTTGTGGGCGGATTTGCTACAGTAACCAGGGTTTTGCTACAGTACCGGCGGTTTTGTATTTTCTTTTTTTTTAAAAAAAAATTTGAATCTTTGAAAAATCATAATAAATTATAGAAAAATCATAAAATAGAAAATCTAATTTTGTTGGACTCCACATGAATAGATCTACACAGTGAACATATAATACTGTATACTTTAGTATAATGTTTTTGCAGATTGAAATTCATACTGCAATTGAATTTCATAGTGCAATTGAATTTTGTACTGCAAAAACTTTGTACTAAAATATACGGTATTATATGTTCACTGTGTAATCTATTCATGTGGAGTCCAACAAAATTGGATTTTCTATTTTATAATTTTTCTATAATTTATTATGATTTTTCAAAAGATTCAAATTTAATTTTAAAAAAAAAAGAAATACAAAACCGCCGGTACTGTAGCAAAACCCTGGTTATCAGAAGCAAATCCGCCCACAAAACCGCTCCAGGGAGGTAAAATGACCGGTTTGAAAAGTCGCGGCGCGATACGTCCTGAAATTCTGAGAAAACTTTGGTGAAAGTTGGGGATGAAAGTAGACTTTTTCCTAAAAAAGAGCCTGAGGCCCACGACCCGGTGGTTCACGTGGCGCCCACGATCCGGACGAAACGCTGTGGCGGCAAAACCAAAACCAACCCTCCACCACACGGCACTCTGCTCCAATTCCCATCGGACGGTCAGGATCTCTCCCCTACCGCAAACCCCACCCCTGCCACGTCACCGATCCGCGCCCTCCCGCCCCATTGGCTGCCCGCACCTATATAACACAACCACCCACCGCTTGCCGTCCTTACGAACACCCGTCCGTCCTCCCACCACCACCACCGCGCTTTCGCTTTCTCCCGTCTTCCCAAGAAGCCTTCGCTTCGCTTCTCGCTGCTGCGGATTCCCTTTGCTCTTCCTAGCAGAAGCCATGGCCGGGAGAGGTAAGGCGATCGGCTCGGGCGCCGCCAAGAAGGCCATGTCCAGGAGCTCCAAGGCCGGGCTCCAGTTCCCCGTCGGAAGGATCGCCAGGTTCCTCAAGGCCGGCAAGTACGCCGAGAGGGTCGGCGCCGGCGCCCCCGTCTACCTCGCTGCCGTGCTCGAGTATCTCGCTGCTGAGGTAAACAAGACCTCCAATTTTGCGGCTATAGTCTTCGATTTGGTTTTGAGCTCTGGAAATTGGGGTTTCCTCTACTCGCAAATAATTAGGGGGTTGATTGAGGAAATTAGCTGGATTTAGGCAGAATTACCGAGGGCTTTCGGTGATAGTTCAAATCTCGGTGGTTGATTTGTTGGTTTCTGTCAAAGCAGGGGAATTTTCGACTAATCGTGGGTGGTTGTATTCCTGTTCGTGCAGGTTCTCGAGCTGGCCGGGAATGCGGCTCGTGACAACAAGAAGACCCGCATCGTGCCTCGCCACATCCAGCTCGCTGTCCGCAACGACGAGGAGCTCTCCCGCCTGCTGGGCACGGTGACCATCGCTAGCGGTGGTGTCATGCCCAACATCCACAACCTGCTGCTCCCCAAGAAGTCCGGCGGTGGCAGCGCCAAGGCCGCGGCTGGTGATGAGGACTAGAGATCACGCCTTTCTTCTGCTGGTGGCATCTCTTGTGGATGCTGCTGTATCGACTTGTGCCTGTGTAGTACGTTCTAGACTTGCCTTTAGGTGTTGTGGTGTAGCTGGGGATGTGTGTGTCTGTACCACTGCTAAATTAGATTACTCTTGTGCTTGCTAAAGATTAGTTCTGTATTTGTTGCTATAAACAGTGCATCCTTTGGATGACTGGTTGATCAAACCTGGTATTCCAATTGAATTTCTGTGTTTGGATGGGTTCAAAGTTTTTTGGTCAGTCCATTTGAAAATTCTGAAATGTTCTGCTGTGCAGTTTTGGAATTTGTTTCTGAGATTGGCATCAGATCATTGAAATAATTTGGTGTCAGGACTGAGTTTCAGGACTGCTGCAGCACGAGTTCAGTAATCTGAGTAGTGCTATGAGACTTTGACATGAAATGTGAACTGATCTGAAAGAAACTGTTAGATTGTTGCTTGCGTTCTTGAAGTTCTAAGTGTCAGTGGATCTAGTGCAGGTTTTGTGATGCACAATGAAGGTTTATGCGGTTCTGAATTTTTGCTCAAGATTTCACTTAGCGCGAGAATTTGAAACTGTGCTATGCCGGGAGACTTTTTGATAGTTGACATCCAATTTGCCAAGAAGGCTCTCAAGTTCCGTATTTCTGCTGAGAACAAGGCTGATCAGAGGAAGAACACTTGGCTCTGGTTATTGCCTGAGCTAACATGGTCATATTTCCAGTCCTCTAGTTTCCTAGATGGATAAAGCCAACAACGAACTATGAAGCCTTCCCCAAGAGAAGGCTTCTCAAGTTCCGTATTCTGCTGAGAACAAAGTTAATCAGAGGGTTATCACAGTTTTTGGCTTGAGTTAGTTGAGGACCATACTGCAGGGTATTGTGAAATCACAAACAAAGCCATCGGATTCACAAGTCTGCGCTGCATTTCTGTGTGTTTGGTACAATGGTACATGTGTACAGCGAACTGAAGAACTGTATTAGTCAGACTACCTCCTGCATTTACACCGGCTCTAAACTAGAGTCTGTTTTCTTCCATTTCCTTTGAATTGCCCATTTTCCTCCAGTTACCCTTCAGACAGATGTTGTTTCAACCATGTGCATCCTTTTTTTGAAATGTCCATGTGCATCCTTCTTGCTCGATTGGATAGGGTGCCAAACCGCCTCCTTGGCCAAGAATGCCAAATCAGGTCTGATGATTTGCCATTACCAACACAACAGTGTAAAGTCAAGCAGGTGCCCAGGTTTCCCAATTTGATTGTCGACCAGTGAATGGCCAAAATAGCGTTGATCTATCATTCCATCATTTTTTTTCATTTACTTTGTATCACCACACTATTGTTTGGAAGGGTCAATTCAGTGCACTTTTTGAAGGGCGTTCCTTAGTTTGATATACAGCTAATCGTCTTCATCAGAGCTTGAGCTTGAACTATATGCCCTTTGATCTTGAATTGCTGGGAATAGGTTGCGCCTGGGATCATTGAAAGATGCTTGGGATGGCTGAGGGGGTCTTTGTTTTCTTTGGAGCCACTTTTGATGTTTCTTTCACCTCTTTGCAAACCTTGTCCAGCATTGCAAGGAAATCTCGAACCACCACAAATAACCGCAGGCCCTCGTCCTTCCCTGTACTCCCATGGAAATAATCAGCAGTGCCCCGCACCAAGGACCGTATTTTCTTCTCGTCCTCTAGCAACAAAGCAACATCCGTCTGAGACCGCTCTGCGAAATGCTTCAGCTTGTGGTGAAACCCACTGTCTTCATCCAGACTTTTTCATGCTCGTGTTAAGGAATTCTTTGGTTTTGCCAAGCTTGTGGCCAAGGCTTGCTACTGACATTGTCAATTGATCTGCATCCAGGTTTGCTGCCTTCCTTACATTTTGTAGCTCATCACCTAAATTGGATACGACTTTCAGTCCAAGTTGTTTGTAATCATCTTCAGTTTGCATATTATTACTGTCAGTATCATTGGCATCCACACTGACTCTGCAATCCTGCTTTTTTGCAGCCCTTGTAGCACGGATACCTTCAGAACGAATTATTTCTTGAACTACAAAATGCAAAAGTGTTGTCTTCCCATCAGTTCCTTTGACATCAGATAGCTTAAGGAGCGTGTCAAGTTTGAAAGCCTGAGCTTCTCCACGGAATGTGCCGACATTCATCCGGTTTCCTGTTTTAAGGACCGCTTCAAGTAACTTCAAGAAAAGTCGGCTGTTTTTAAGCTCTTGGCAAGCCACCTGATCAGAAAATGCCAAGAAAGCACCGATAAGAACATTGATCAGTATGCAAGTTGTCTCGAATGAATATTAGCTAAAGGGAAAAAAGGTCAATATCCTCTTCTACAGGTGTGCACAAATAGTGAGCAAAAGAATCAGTCTACGAAAAAAAAGTAAAATTAATACATCAGTGTCATCTATAATGTATAAATTGAGAGGTTACAATGAATGTGTTATTACCTCTAAAGTAGCAAAAGAATGTTTCACATTTGAAGCTTCCTCTGGTAGACTGGACATGAAAGGTAATGCATCCAGGCGTTGGAAAATATATGGAATATCAATAATTGATTTTAGGAATTGCTCTGCAGGACCAAGCTGAGACAGTTCCCCAGTGTACAGTCGAAGCCTAAGCTCCTCATCATTGCTTGGCGTCCACTTTAGTAGCGTGTCTATCAAGTCCGGTGGAAGTTCATTTCCTACAAATTAGCAAGGGCAGTGGGTGAAATAAAATACAGCAACCGGAAACAGTATACCTTAGAGGAACCAGTTGCATATGAAAAGGTAGATGTTTGATATTTGGAAAATGTGTTAAAACCTTAGCTCAGAAAAAAGAGATTAGTCTCTAATATTTATATTTAGTTTATGGAGGTGAGGTCAAATTAATATAGTCATGTAGCAACGTCACTATATCCAATATTACAAGAGAAGTTGTAAACCAGAAGATGGAGAAATTAAACATCATTGCAGCATAATTGAATAATATATTACCCTTTTTTTTTAAAAAAAAACTTGTAGAATAACTATGCAGTTACAAGACTATGTATTAAGAGACCTATGTATGTAACTGATCAGAAATGGCAGAAAACCGATTTTACCTTCCTTAACTGCACTACATACTTCCTCTGGTGAAACACTCAGAGCCCTTAATGATATCGCAAGGTTCTGTGCCTTCTTAGGGTCAAGTATCCTCACAAATTGAGGAGCATCCTTAGATAATAAATCTTTCTTGCCATCACCGCCTGTTTTGTCCACAGAGTTATAACCAAAAAGGCTTTCCATCTTACCCTCATTAAACCTGCGGACCATTGTAGGTAACTGGTGTGATCTTGCAACATTTAGCTAGCTGAGGTAAATAACTGTAAAAGCATCAATAAACTTACTGGAACGATCCAGACTTGAGGTGATCCCACACCATAGACTGATTGGCGTTTGCTGTTACTTTATCCCAAAAGAAGGGCTTTAGCTTTGTTTTAGCTTCATGAGAATTTGCGCCATCATCCCCCTTATTGCCTGATTTCTTCATAAGCGGTGGTGGACGTGTTTTCGATGAACCAGGCATTGCTGGTGGTGGTGGGCGGTAGATTTTGGTGGTGGTGGAGGTGCGGCTTTTGGCTGCGGTGCATCTTTTGGTGGAGGTGCAGCTTTTTGGAGCAGATGGTGGTGAGGGCTCTGGGTGAAGAACTGGAGTAGGTTTTGAATGTGGTGCAGGTGCTTGAGGAGTTGATGAGTTAGGAGCCAACAGAGGTGCAGGTGCTTGAGGAGTTGATGAGGGAGGAGCCTTCAGAGGTGCAGGTGCTTGAGGAGTTGATGAGGGAGGAGCCTTCAGAGGTGTAGGTGCTTGTGGAGTTGATGAGGGAGGAGCCTTTGGAGGTGCAGGGGCTGGAGCTGGCATAATTGGTGGAGCTGTTGGTCTTGATCCTGGGACAGAACCAGTTGAAGCAGCCATTGGTTCAGCCAAACCGTTGTAGACTGCTGAGGTAACCTCAGTTGAGCTTAGTTTGACACTGCCATTTTGGCCAGCCTCTGACTTCAGCGGCAGTGCTCCCAGCTTGTTGATATCAATTGTGGTTTCTTGGGAAAACTTTAGAGAAGCAGCTACAAAATAAAAGCATGTAAATCAATACTAGAAGACAATGGCGCATTACTCCCTACATTTTTCTACAAGGCTTTAGCCAACAGTTACCCCATCGATATTTCAATTATGTGATAAAAAAATATTATCATAAGTAAATATTCAGTAGAAGACTAACAGCATCGATTTTATTGTTGGCCAAAGGATTGTCCTAATGAAATGAAATGAGCATCATAATTGCAAACAGTACACTGGAGAAAGGTGGGTGGGTGTATTTCATACCAGACAAATTGCTCAGGTTCAGAATCAGAGGCGGTTTATCATCCCTTACATCAGACGAGGAGACCTGGTTTGCACGGCAAACACAGCAGCATAAGCAGAGAAGAGCTAACAACGCTATAGCAGACACAGCCAAGCCAATGACAGCAATGGTTGGCATGCCACTGCTATCTTCCTTTTTGGCCACTGTTTTTCATTTTGGGGCACCGTCTTTTCTTTGGGTGTTGTTTCTGAGAGAGGATCTGGATTTTTGTCAGGTTCTGTTGAGGAAGATTCCCCTAAAGAAGCTGATGGATTTGATTTCACAGCTGCCGGTAGTGCTGGAGTCGCCATTGCACCTGGAGATCCTTGAGCCACATCTTTTCTTAACATGGCAATAAGCATTTTGATATAATCAATAGGCAAGTCTTTTGCACTCTCCTTCACAGCAGCAACAAGTGGGTGCTTGCTTAAGCAGTTCAGCAAAGTGTTCTTAATTTCTGGAGACAGTGCTTTGGTGACATCTTCAGTTTCAGGAGAGCTGTCCTTGGTATCTTTTCCAGAGAGCGTACGGAGAATGTCAAATACGTGGTTGTAATTGAAATGTTTTCTAACATCTTCAAGAGAACCTCTGTCTAGCCCACATGAGACCCAGACATGCTCTACCTGTATGTAAAGTAAGATGTAACTATGTCAGTATATGCAAACTAAGCAGTGCTAGACAGAAATACGCCAGGAACCTATAACAGTTCAAAAAAATAGACAGAAATAAGCTTACCACATCGTCTACTTCTTTGACAAAGGGCGGTGTCAACGCTGGCGGTGACAAATTCTGTGCTGCGACGGGTGCGAGGACTGGACGGAGACGAGGCACAGGGCCAGGAGCCAGGAGCTCCAACAGTGCCTCATCTTGTCTGCCCCCTACACTACTGCGACCATGTCAACGCAGCTGCTCTGGGAAATGCAACAGCAATTCTTCTGCCCCCCTCAGGAATTTCTCGGGAGCAATTCAGAGTTTTGCAACAGCCCCTGAATTTTGCAACAGCCCCAGAATGCCACCTCCTTGGGGAAATACATGCATGGAAAGCGCGTGAAATTGGAGCACCAAGAGAGCTTGTGCCACCTGGAGATGCTCGGAGAAATGCGCGAGCACAGGCGAGGAAGCTCAGAAAGAATCACGAACGTGGGGTAGGTAATTTCGGGGGCAACCAAGCAAATATCGGTACGCAAAGCTGCAATGCGCCCGCCAAAATCGAGCAAAGCCGGCAATGCAGGGCCCCCAAGCCTCGGTTCCCAAATCCGTTAAGAAATTGAGCCCAAAAAAAAAATTGGGCGAAAACAAAAATGCAGATAATCCAAGCCCAGAAGACAGCGCCAATGCACCACCCTAATGAAAAACGAAAAATTCTAGAAACGTTGCAGCACCAAATCCGCGGCAAAACAAGGAATTTGACGCGCGATCTGGCGCCACCGGGGACGTGGAGGCGATTTCTTTCGCTGCCTGCTCCCTCTTTTCTCGTGGCGTCTCCCGAAACGGGGAGGAAGAATGGAAGAGGGAGAAGGGGAGGGCGGTGGATCCCCTTGGAAAATGGGACGAGCTTTTGCTACTTATATAATCCGCAATTTGGCGGATTTAAGCAAACCCAAAATTGGCCCGCACTGTTTAGCGTCACCACAGCCCAGGCCAGTACATTTCGTGGATCAAGTTCTGGCCCAGATTCCGCCTATTGGATTTTAGATAGGCGGCGGAAACCTGGGCGCTGTAACGTCAACATGAAGTGCGCATTGGCTTTGTAGTTCAACGGTAGGCGGTCAGGTGGGATACTACCCATCGGGTTTAAATCGCGGTGCTCACACTTTTTCGGCATTTTTGTGGGATTTACGGTGTTATGCATTAAGTGGTAGCGGCGTTCCGTCGACAACGGCGCCAATGGTGACCGGGAAACTTCAAATCTGCTAGGGTGCTCGGTCCTACGGAGGTGCGGCGTTCCCGTCGACAACGAGGCTCCAATGGTGACTTCGAGAATCTCCAAATCTGCTTAGGGTGTTCATCCTATGGAGGTGCTCATAGGGATATGGTTTTGCGACGCATGTTCATAGGGGTGAGTGTGCATGCGTGTTGTGACCGTCTGCGTTGTCTTTGTGTAATTCTAAAAAAAAATCAATATGAAGTATGTTTTTTTATTTATCTTATTTGCTAAAGAAGTATGATTTTTTTCATCTAGACTTCAAAACCAGATTTTTTTCTTCGAATAAATTAAAAATGTGTGTATATTAAGGTCTAGAGATAAGTTTAAATTATCTTACCCTGTTTTTAAAAAAAAAAAACAGACAAGTTAACCCATTGCTTATGCAAGACAAAGATGGCTTTCTACATTGCTGCAGACACAGTTTCAAAAAAAAAGAAAACAAAATCATTGCTGCAGACATTTGCATCGTCGCCTCTGTGCATGACAGCCTCAACAGTATACCTGATGTCAATATCATATGCCGGCAAGAGAGTCGGAGAGGTAAAGAGATGGCAAACGATGGTTGCCTATCTGGCTTCGGTTACATGTTTCCATATGGAAAAAGTCCAAATTACTATCCTCAATTATGACCAAAGTCTGAATAACCCCTAAACTATGTTTTGGTTCATTTTACCCTAAACTATATCTTTTGGTTCATTTTATCCCTTGACGAAATTTGTTCTTTTTATTCCGCCACATATAAGAAGAATCTTAATTTAAAATTTTGCATGGTGGTAGTGGATATCACAATCCATTTTAATAAAACATATTTTGAATTTTCATCAATATCTTTGTGTATAATTTGAATTTCAAGGATGAATTTATTAGTAAATATCTTACCATATCAAATAATGATGAAAAAATGATGATATATTTTTCTCACATACGTTATGATGTCCGCTATCATCTTATAAAAAATCAACTAAAGATTCCACTTGTGTGTGGAGAAACAAAAAAGGGAAATTTCATCAAGGGGCAAATTGGACCAAATGACATAGTTTAAGGGGTAAAATGAACCAAAATATATTTTAGGGGTTATTCAGACTTTGGTCATAGTTGAGGGTAGTAATTCAGACTTTTTCCTTTCCATATATATAGATTACCATGACTTGGATTACAAAGAACCTTGGTTCCCAAGGAATCGGTAGGAGGATCTAAGATAACAATATCTATCTCAACTAACTACCTCCACCGTGTGCTAGAGATCACGCTAATCACATTCATTGTCGTGTTACACAGGCGTGCTCATTTACAAAACTTGTTACACAAGATGTTACATATTCTAACAGGAGCATCCCCTATGATGTTCCATGGGAGGGCGCCATCATTGTGTCTGAGTTCATGAGCTACTCACCATCCCTCAGCTGCGTCGTCTTTGCTTGACCAGGACTTGCAATGGGCTTGCAAGGATCGAGTATCACTGAACATCTTGAGTGTTGGGCTAGCCATGAACTTCCAAGTTGTGGCACTTGGGCTAGATTGCCAGAAGCTCTTGTTTGAGAACATTAATCCGTCATATCACCAAAAGGCTCATTTTACTGAACTATGATGGCATAGTGACACTACCCCAGGGCCTGATTTTCAGGCACCCAACCAGGATCTGATTGCTACCCTATCTATATTGTGCTCAAATCCAAATAATTTTGTGTTCGTACTCAATGGAAAGAGCAAAGATGCATTGGTTGAATGGTTTGTGCCCTATCAAAACTTGGGGGTTTTTTTTGTAGAGCATGACTACTTCCGAAGGTAAAAACTGTTTCCTCCCTTTTTCCCATGTCATGTCCTCATTGCTATGTGAAACTGAATGTACAACATTGGTCTTGGCATTTTTGTATGTTGGAAGTGTATATACTTAAGTAAGCACACTTACTTTTCTGTTTCAATGTTAGGTGGTCGGGAGGCAGTACATGGGAAGAGAACAAATTCAATAATTTGCATTTTAGAAAGGTTGTGAGGCTTTCCATGAACCAATTTACTACATTGAGGCTAATGAAAATGCACTAATCTGGCACTACGAAGAAGCTGATCTATATATCAGATCAAGTGAGGCAAAAGAGCTCCATGACTTACTGTTGAGTCTTAATCTGAATGTGTTTGCTAAGGAGCGGTATATGTGCAAAAACCATTAACACACAGTGGAAGTTATCCCTTAGGTATCTTTTGCACACAGTTTGCCAATTTGTCACCTAGCTAGATTGCTTATATTGACTATTAACAAGTTAATTATATTTAGACACAACACTAGAATGAAACTCATGTAGCTACCATGTCTCTTTTGCACTCAGTTATTTTATTATGTTTTTGTGTATAGCGGGGTGGGGGAAAGGAATTCTTTTGCAAAGTCTTATTGCCGATATGAAAGAGCAAGGATTCATACTAGATTTTTGTATTGTGTGTCAGTGGCGATAATGTTGACAATGACATATTTGAGGCTATTACAACTTTTTCTAAGCAATTACGCCAACATATTTGCTTGCACCGTGGGTAGAAAGCCAAACCCGGCCGAACTACTTCCTTGGTGACTTGGAGGGTGTTGTGAAGATTATTGAAAGAATAAAAGGGGTAGATAAGATGGTGATCGGTTACACTTGGGTGTGTGAGCTGGGAAGGCCTATATATATTGTTTGCATGTTGGATGACATTGTGTATTTGATTAGTTGTAACTTGTCTAGTATAGTGGATCACTATCATTTTGTTTGGTTACCTGTTTGCACAGTTTTTGATGAATGAATTGGTTATCCCAATTATGTTTGGTTGGGTACATGCCATAAGTTTGATCACCTATGTATCACTTGGTGAGGTTACCATAGTTTTCAGCAGCACATGATGAGCACATAAATATTTTTTTTTCTTTAGATGAATTTGTCTCACCATTAATCTTGACCTTGGAGCATAAGAAATAATACAACCAATTCCACATCACAAACAACTAACGGTTAACAAAAATAAAAGTACGTGAGGGGTGGAGAAGAGAGGGAAGTGGAGCAAATGAGGCGAGAATGAAGGTCCCCAATGTTGAATCGGTGGATCGACAAAGTAAGAGACCTCGGCTCGGACGTAGCGGGAGGAGGGGGGGTGGAATGCCTTGTATTGATGACTTCACCAACCTAGTTACATAGGAGTCAATGCTCCCTATTTATAGCCCTCGATAACAGACAATGCTATTTTGCATAGTTGTCCCTCTAATATTCCTGGTATATTCTTTGCTAGTATTACAACCTAGCAAGGGTACAATTGTCCTTATATCTTGCAAACCGCCTTCGCCCATGGGCTTATTGTGCGGCCCGTTTGCGGTCTGACCCATTTCTGAGAGCCGTGCGGTAGCTTCTTCCTTAGCAATCAACCTCCGCTAGGTCTTTCGGGACCCGAACCTCAACCGTCTGCAGGAAACTTTGCACTCCGCCTGCCATGGTTCGCATCCTGCGGACCTTCGCCAGGCTTCAGAGCGGTAACGTCTTGCTGCACACTAGGCGGAGATGAATGCCTCCGCCTATCACGATGATATCTCCGCCCAATTCTGCGATGAGTATCTCAAAACCAGGTCAATTTGTCAATTTTACAAGACCGAGAAGAACCTTCGTCTACTACCGGGACCATGTCCCAACACCTGGCTCCGCTCCATCGGTGTCCCCTGACCTAGACTTCCATCCCTGCCCTCCTTTTCCCCCACGGGATCGAGTGCTGCCCCTGGCCCTGGGATCGATGTAACACCTTGTGTTTTGACCAATTTTGAAAATCACTAAAAAATTTGAAACATTTCTAAATATAAAACTTGATCCACTTAGACGGTAAATTAATAGGGTAATTTGGTTTTTATTTTGAACAACCTTGAGTGATGAGTTGCTTGTTTATGCAGTTGAATTTATTTTGAACAACCAGTGATCAATATGCTGAATTTAAAATCTTGCCTATATGAATATGCAATGCTTTTGAATTTTAAAAGGGCTATGCATGAATGCAACAATCACCACTTCTCGCTTTCCCCTCCTTTCCCTAAAGCTTAACTTACGCCATGGCGACCGACGCCCTAGTTTTCTATCGGCGCCCCGGTGACACGACCTCTCCCTAAGTCGCCTCGCACTAGCAAGCTGAGGGCTGGATCTAGCTCACCTCCCGACGGCTCCCGGATAAGATTGAGAGCGGGTGAGTGCGCTCCAGCCCTGGGAGCAGTCGAGCAAGAGCCCGCTGTGGCCATTGCCATGGGCGACTATAAGTCTATAAAAATGCCCCGCCGAAGACCTCCCCGGAACCCCATGGACACCTCGGTCGAGGGGCCCAATCCACTATGGGCGTGATTGGTTGCCGCGTGGATGGCGAGCTGGGATGGAGGGCCTGTCCAGGCTCATGAAAAGCAGGCTCCAACCACACACTTTGTTTTGTTTGGTCGACACTCCTCGTGTTTGGTTGAATGAATGTATCGAAATTTTGAGTGTCAACAAATGGGCATGTGCCCCGTGCATGCATGAAGCCATCCCGGCTCGTGTACAAAGTAGAAATCAAGCAGAGGGAGTCATGCGGGATGGAGGAGAGGAAATGAATGAAACGAAGCAGACAAATGATGCGAGCCCGAGAACCAAACATGAGCAAAGTGCACAGCCGGCCATACAATCACGCCCTATATAATTCAACCAGGTCAGGCCCAATTCGCTAAAACAAACCACAAGCAGCTTTGGCCCCAAAGCCGACTTACGGCCAGCGGCCACAACCCATATTGGTGTCTCGAGAGAGTCCACGCAGCTTCCCTCGTGGACGCGGATAACTTTCGTCTTCCTCTCGACGCTAACCATATCCGCGCCGCTCGCCATCCTCCGCCGTCGGTCCACCACCGGCCCCTAGCCTATCGTCCGCCGCCGCCTGCAATTCGCCAGTCCCCCACTGCTGTGGCGCGCCAGCGCCGGCTCCCGCCCTCCTGGCCCCAGCTGCCCGACCGGCTGGACCCAGCCGCTGGCCGTAGGGGCGTAGGGCACAACCGCGCACAGGCGAGGCCACAGGCCGCAGCTGCCAGCTAGTATACCTAGCCAATGCAACAACGCTCGGAGCTGGTAATTTCCTGTTCGGCTGTTTTATATCAGTGAACTCTTTCCTGAATGATTCACTGGTTATGTTAGTTTTTGCTTAGTAGAGTAGAACAATGAAGATGGCCAGGATATTAACATATATTTTTTTCTCCTGCTCGGTGGTAAAGGGCCCCTTAATTTAGCCTAGCAAATTTAAGGATCAGGCCGGATTAGGATCGGACCGTAAAATTAGTATAATTTTAAACTAATAATGGAAAGGGCCAAATGAGATTGTGATAGAAGGCAAAAGTAGGATGAAGTGGTAGAAGAAGCACAAGATTTCGAAATTCGAAGTACCAGAAATAAACCTAGCAATGTTAATGTTAACGAACTAAACCATCATTAATTAGTTAGATATTTTTTAACCACTTTCATGTTCCCATGAATTTGATTGTGGATTTAAGTACGGAACTAAGACATCATCTAAATTTATGCATTTATTAGCTTGTTTGGATATCTATGGGTAATAGACCGGTCTGTACAATATTTTTGACCGGTGCGGATGTTATCTGCATCTCATCTTGACAGTGGCCCTAGGCGTCAAAATTGAAGAGCTCAGCCACTGACAGTCTCGAAAGGTTATCCGATTCAGCGAATTCCCAGCTTTGCCGGAGCTTGACGAGGAAAGAAAGGGCAGGGCCATGGCGGGAACCTTCGCTGTCCGCCTTTGTACCTCGCCTCGCCGTGGAGCCTCCCGGGAGGGAAGGGTGGCGGGGAGGAGCCAACTGCGGCGATGGCAGCAGGGGTGCTGTAAGTGCTAACTGGGGTCTTCTTTTTATTCTTGTGCTGCTTGCCACTCACTTTGCTCTGTGCCGCTTCATCAATGGACATCTGTAGAAGCTGTGTTTTCTCAGATGTGTCTAGTTCAATTTGTTGATCTGGTTCAAGGCCCACGACTGGTTCAGAGGATTAGTAGTTTGACACATACAAGCTGAGGTTGAACCAATCCTGTTTCACTTTGCAGATTGCAGAGTAACTGCATTGGGTTTAATGTGCATACAGACTAACTGTACACACTTGTATTGTGCCATTTTGTATTACCTCTACCTCTGGGGTTATGTAGATGTGCCGATATTTGGTTGTTTTTTTAGTATATGCCGAGTCACTGCATTGTGTTTAATGTGCATACAGATTAACTGTACACACTTTGTATTGTGCCATTTTGTTACCTTACTTGTTGCCTGCTGGGGTTATGTAGATGAGCATAAGAAATTCCGTGCCGCATATTTTTCAACTTCGATCAGTGTTCTGCTAGAAATCATTCCTCCTTACAGTTTTAGATGTGTAGCCTGTCAGATAAGCTACCATATCTCCTGCTGGTTCAATCCATCAAAGAGGTTTTGCAAAAAACAAGAGGCTCTAAGAAATGCTGGCACATTTAATGGATTTAGTTGGTTGGTTTGGCTCTCCCTTTATGGTCTTCACGTCTTCATGCATCATCTGTATTTGTTCGGTTTGCAACAACTGCTTCTGATCTAACGATGTGCACTTCGACCTGCTCAAATAAATTTACATTTATATGGCATAGGGTGTCAAAGAAACGAAACAAGCAGCAGCATTTGTGGATCAGGAAGGAGACAGCTGGGTCAGGGAAGAAGGCTCTCCGCCTTATTGATGCTGTAAGATATACACTTGCTCTCCTTCCTATTGATCAAGCCAGAATTTTGGATCTTTTGGGGGAAAAACGATACTGTAAGATATAAGGTCACTTTATCGCACTTCAGTAGTTCAGTTTACCTTCAATGTGTGAAAAGTTTGACAAATGACTTCTTCTGTTATCATATTTATCTTTTCCCGTACTCTGATTAGCAATAGTAGTTAGTTACCGTGAGAACGATCCTATCAGGCTTAAGAAACTGACGTGTTCTCAACAAATCAGTCTGTGGAACCATATCTTTTAGGTTTCAAAGTTACCAAATGAAAGAGAAGCTGTTTATGGTGCATTGGACAAGTGGAGTGCTTTTGAGCCTGAATTTCCAATTATAGCAGCAGCAAAAGCTTTGGGGATGTTGAAAAGGCGACGTCAATGGCTAAGAATAATCCAGGTAGGACTGTTATGGACAAAAGCTATAGTAGCTGCTAGCAAGTCAAGAGTTTAGGCGTTCTTATTTGGAGTTATGTTATCGCAGTTTCTGATAACACACTAGTTTTGCCAGTCACCTGCTGAATTTCAATGCTTTTCACAGGTGACCAAGTGGTTGATGAGCAAAGGCCAGGTGCTGACATGGACAACGTATGATACACTTCTGCTTGCACTTTTTATGGATAAACGGGTAGACGAAGTTGAGTCAATTTGGAATAGTATAATACAGACTCATACACGCTCAGTGCCCAAGAGGTTGTTCTCTCGGATGATCTTGATGTACGACATTTGCCAATGTCCAGATAAAGTTTTGGAGGTATATCTTACTCATTTTCACCTTCTTGTAGGATTAAACGACACCATCCTCCCTCCCCTCACTGTAACTGAATATGTGGCTCCTTACTGGCTTCCTTTATATTCCAACTATATTTGTTGACTGGTACATGAATAATCCTATGATAATAAATTATAATAAGTCAGTCTTTTCGTTGAAACCATAATTATGAGTTGACTGATGCTTAAATTCAGAAAATTATGCAAGTCATGTGGGATTCTGTGTTCTTAGAAAGGTTAACCAGTATTCATATGGTCGCCCATCTAGTACTGGTCATGGAGCCTAATGGGAACATATGGGAAGCAATTCCTTGTATGTGGTCTAGCAGACCTGTTTCCATTACACTTGTCTAGCTGGACCAGCTGGTTGTTCAGATTTGTAACTTAGCTTTTTTCTTTATGTTCATAAATAGATGCCTGGTAGTCTTACTGTGTTCTTGTCACCAATTTCAGATATACGCTGACATGGAGGAATTAGGGGTGCGTCCAGATGAGGATACAGCGAGACGGATCGGAAAGGCATTTGTGGCTTTTGGCCAAGAAGAAAAAGAAAAGCATGTCCTCGAGAAATACTTGAAAAAGTGGAAGTACATCCACTTCAACGGTGAGCGTGTTCGGGTGCGGAGGGATGGACCATTGGCATAGTGTCCATTTTCCTGAATCGCTCTAACCTATCAGTATCATGCCAGCCCGTGGGGAGGATGACATTATTGTCGCTGTGACGGTCATAACTCATAAACACACATGTTATCAGCACACATCGCTCTAGCCTGTGGAGACAAATGGAGAGCGGACGGGTGGGTGGCTGGCTGGCTACTACTGACGAAGATAGCGATTTAGGTACTGTAGAGGCATCCAGTGATTGCGATGGTTTAACTTGCATTGCATATGTGTCCGTGGAATGATCCCGCGTTTTGTATGTGAAATTGTGAACCAATTCCGTACCATATATATCATGTGAGGAACAATACCTGGCTGTTGCCTGTTGGCCCATGTTTTGCAGATCGAATGCCAGAAACCCCTTCTCTGTTTCTTGCGGTGTTCCGGGCGGGGTGTACTTTATTCATTCTTTTTTTTTTTGTTTGAGAATGGGTTTACTTTATTCTTGTGATCTGTACCATGCGCGTATCGCATAATGGCGTAAAGCAAATGATCATGCATGTGCGTTGCGTTCCGTTTGTTCTGCCGGTGCGTGTCATTGTTTGGCTGAATGGAAATGAGCAGGGTCTGAGTGCTGCTTTGGGTTCGTTCCAGCCAAGGGACGGCAACGGCATGGCTAGGCGCGGACCGGACGGGTGCTTTGCCGCCGGAGGCCGGGAGCGGGTGGCACACGCACGCACCCGCACGAAGCGCGCGCGGCCTGCCCGTGTGGCTTTCGCCGTCACGGCTCTACGTAGAGCACTAGAGGCTTGCGTGTCCCGCGAAACACGTAGGGCCACGGGGTACGAGCCGTTGTCCTCAGTTCCTGACCCGGCATTGGCGTCAGTTTCGGTTTCCACTGGACTGGGGACCTCTCTCTCGGCTGTCATCCAGATGCCACCATCTCCCGCCGTCCCTCCCGCGGATGGCTGCGGATGACATCGACAGTGAGCCGGAGCGTTGGTGGGTGGTTGTTTGTTCGGCCGGGCTGGGCTGCTCTGCGTGACTGCGACGCGGACGTCGACGACAAGCCAGAAATCTCGGTGGCCTGCCGGACTCCGGAGGAGCGCACAAGTGGCGAGCGGTGTGCCGCTTCATCTATCCAGTTGAACCGCCACGTGTCCTCCCGTGAAATACAAGGTTGTGCAGCCGCATCGCAAAGGGGCTGCGGTGCCGAGGATCTTAGACGGCAGAGCGTCTGTTTCTGCCTCTTTTTCAGTTCAGACCCTGCTCGCGCTGCATCTGCATGCGATGCGATGCGGTAGTTGTGGGCTCGTGGCTGCCGTGGCGTAAACTATTATTAGTAGAGCCTCCGACTCGTAACGTTGGCTTTGCGCTTAGAAAATGGTCCTGGATCTTGGACGATACCTTGTGCCAGGAGGCCCAGAATCAGATCGGATCAGCACGAAACCAAGATGGTTGCCTTACTTTTTATTAAAATAATACTATGAGATGAATTTTGAACGTGGCTCAGTTAATTTGTTACATGAAACATTACAGGTCACACTCTGAGCTACCCAACCAAAGAACACGAGGCGGACCGCAGCGCGCACTCTCAC
Organism: Hyparrhenia diplandra; assembly: GCA_015847255.1. NCBI lineage: Eukaryota > Viridiplantae > Streptophyta > Magnoliopsida > Poales > Poaceae > Hyparrhenia > Hyparrhenia diplandra. Next base: position 89,954 of record JADLZK010004819.1, read on the forward strand.
TCTAGTCTCGATCATGTGCCATGAAAAAAAAACACTCCCGTTTTGCTTTCATGGACAATTCGTTGATGCCTCCCTTTTTTCTTTCGTGTATGTGGAACAGATTGTGACGGAAATTTTTGTAAATAACTTCAACCAGCACATGCTAATGTTTGCCTCACGAAATCTTGGCACCACTGACCAGATTTTATGAATGTTGACCAAATTTGACTGACACCCAATTGCTACCGGTCTAAAGAACGATTCAATTTTCCGGTGCAATGCTAATTCAGTTCTCGGATGTGTGTACCTAGCTCATGGTTTTCCGACGGTGACTACCCTAAAGTAGTAAAGTGTAATGAGTTTTGGTCAAACTAACATCAATTTGATTAAATTTTGGGGAAACCCCAATAATATTTGTGATATTAAATACCTTTACCTTTTCCATTTCAGATTATAAAATATTTTGACTTTTCTAGATACATAAATTTTTTGATATGCACTTAGACATACAATATGTCTAGATACATAGTAAAAATAATGTATCTAGAAAAGCCAAAAAAAAATCTTCTAATTTGAAACGAAGCTATAAATTATCATTTCATACCTTATGAAATGTATGGTAGTTTACCTTTCGAGATTGTAAATTTTAACACATTTTTTTGGCTGGCAAAAAGGCCATACATTTACTATATACTATAAGCAAAAAGAGGTGGAGCTAGATAAAAATTGTGCCAAATAGTCCCTAGTGTTACCCTAAATGTTAAATGGTAAACAATATACTTACCTTTTTGTTTAGTGGTCTCTTCACAATATAATGTCCACCAGATAGCATTTAACAATGTTTTAAATGGACTAAACTGGCATTTAGATGAACCGTGACATATTAGTACATGACACTTGAGTATTTTTAACAAAGATCTTTAAAAAGTTATTAGAAGGATGTATCAAAAAAGTTTTGTTAAAAAAGAATTGTTATACAAGTTTCTAAAACCTTCACCCAAAGATGGATAGATACGAGAGACTAAAAATTTACCATAAAAAGGATTGCCAGTGGACGAAAAAGCAGTTTTGTCGCTTCATGAACGGATTGCACGAGCAACAACTAAAAGCGAACAAATTTTTAAAAAACTAGTAACGCTCAAATTTGAGTCGCGGGATCTATATCGACATCTCATCCAACCGTTTCTCTTTGTTTCTTCTTCCTCCCGCCGTGTTCTTCGGGCCGCGCCAACACCGTTGTAGTTTGAATAGTTCGCCCTCCCACTATATACCCACCCTCTCCCTATTGTCCTCGACGATGGGTTCACCCCTGTCGTGCTAGGTCATGCGAGCGAGTGTCCTCTACCTAACCCTTCCAACGGTCATCCTCCTCCGTCACAGCCCAGCAACCCTCCCCTCTAATCTCAACGCTCCACCTCTAGCTTGAGTCGCTGGATCAATTTTAGTTTTTTGAAGTTCCGGTCCTTTCCAGAAGTCATCATGCGAGTTGGAAAGGAAGGTGGACATAACAAGTGAGACAGAAACTCTTGTGTGATGAATGGAACAAATAGGGTTAGGAATTCCACTTCCTGCCCTGTGCCGAGAGCCAAATTTGGTCCGGCACATGTTTTGCCCGGGGGCGAGGAAGGAAAGGGTCGCACAAAACCGGTGGCTGACCCTGACCCGAGAATCTCCGCCCGCACGCAGGCCCACGGACATGTGGGGCCCGCCACGCCATCCGCCGTCCGCCAGCCGATCTCTTCCTGTTGTGTTATTTAATCCCCGGCCCCCGGGTCCGCGCGCACGCGCCTGCACACCACTCCGCAGTCCGCACTCTCGCAGCAGCCGCAAACGCCTTCGCCGTCGTCGCGTCACGCTCCTCCGCCGCCCGCCCGCCCGAGAGAGACAGAGAGAGGTCGGGATGGCCGCCGCGGTGGTTGAGGACGCCGGGATGGACGCCGTCCAGAAGCGGCTCATGTTCGAGGACGAGTGAGCATCCTTTCTTCCCTCCCCTTCCTGAAACTCCCTGTTGCCTGCCTGCCTGTCTGCCAGTCTGTAAGTTCTGTGCGTCCTTGTATCGGCGATCTGCGTGTCGCCCACTTGTTCCGGAACGCGCATCGGTGTTTGCTCGATTTCTCTGGCGCCTGGGGTGGGGTTTTTCGTCCGCGGTTGCGCAGCTGCCTGCTCCGCCGGATCTCGCGGCGATCGGGACGCCGGCGCGGTTTGGCTCACGGAGGTTTTCTGTTTCAGGACGACTGACTCCTTCCTTGTGCCCGTGATATACTGTGCCACGTTTTGGTGTCACCGTGGCGTCGCACGTGTTTGATGCGCTCTAGGATACTCGGGCTGTGGGGTTAGCAGGCCGGACAGGGCTGCGCCGAAGTTCTGGCATGCCGTGCCTGCGCGGTGCGCACTCTAGTCTAGGCTCAGCAGGTCGATGTAAGGAGGTACTGGTACTATTAACTGAGCTGTTTTTGCATCTGGAATTCAGGTTCAGTAAGTATTTTTTTAAAAAAAGATGATCTGGTTATGGACTTATGGATGTCCTTTCTGTTTCATTGAAAACGGATGGACGAGTAATTCTTTTGTGAGTCATGTAAGTTGTGGAGTGCATAATTGATGAGGGTAGTGTTCAGTAAATCCTGGATGGTGAGTACTTTCCAAAGACAGGGCAATGCTATGCTTACAAAGTGCTTTTTTAGGAAGTTATATAATAGCACAAAGTTTAAGTGGATTGTGGAGATTCGTGTGGTTGAACATGGATCAAAGCGAAATCTGTTTCATTTGTGGGTGTGTTCTTGGAGTTTTTCATTTGATATACTCCTAGTTATTTACATGACTGTTTCATCATATTCAAATCATTCACTGACAATTCTTCTCGAGAATGCTTGCTTTGCCCCCTTATGTTTGAGATGGAAAGTCATGAAGTTTTTTTTTCCCCACAGATGCATTTTGGTGGACGAGCAGGACAATGTTGTTGGCCATGAGTCAAAGTACAACTGTAAGATTTTTTTCTTCTCTGCAAATCTACTTACTTTTCTGTGCCCTCATTAATGTTGTTTGAACTGGTCTGTGGGACAGTACTTGATTTGTTATTTGAATGTCATGTTAGGCCATCTGATGGAAAAGATCGAGTCTGAGAATCTGCTCCATAGGGCATTCAGTGTGTTCCTTTTCAACTCAAAATATGAGCTGCTACTTCAGGTTTGTTTTTTATTATCTTACTTCGCATTTCTACGATTTTTTTTTCTATTTTATACCTGGCAACTGTTTTAAATTTCCAGTGATTGCTTTGCCCGCTTATGTTTGAGATGGAAAGTCATGAAGTCCCAGGTTATCTGATAGCTTGTAATAGTATATCTCCTGAATCAACACCAATGAACTACCATTTCTAGCATGCTGCTTTAGAAACTTGTAGATGCTGTTTCTGTGACAGTTAGCTTGAAGTTGCATTAGATGCTTT
>JADLZK010004820.1:0-75785 GCA_015847255.1 Hyparrhenia diplandra
TGATGGGCAATGCTACGATACACCATTTACTTGCTAAAAGGTAATATCTATTTTATAAATCATAGCCCTTTGATAATTTTGGATTTTTTATTTTGAATTAATTAATTACTTTATTAACATAGGAAAAAAAAAAATGTTGAATCCCCCTAATCACAATGACCTCGTTAGAGCAACTCCATCAGTTTTGCAAACATGGTTTGTATTCTTCAAATTTGCTAAAAAAACATGAAAAAGTGGTCTCCAACAGTTTTGCAATTTGGATTGACATTTTGGGCAACTCAAGATAAACCATCCTCAACTTGGCAAATATGCTAAGCGAGGGAGGGACTTGGCAAATCCTCTCCTTGCTTGCATGTTATGTATTGACCGCGAAAATAAAATCATGTCTCTACTTGCATGCTGCATATTGCCTTTTTTTTTTTGTCAAACTAAATTTGTAAAACTATTGGCGAACCAAAATTTGCAAATCACAACTTTTGCCTAGTATATTTTTGTAAAACTGTTGGAGATGCTCTTACGAAAAAATGTAATACTCGGCCTCCCTTCCTTTTCCAGTTTGCCGTGGAGATTTTGAACTTGTTATTCTGATTGACCGTGCGAAGTTTAACAATGTTATTAGTTGTGGTTCACATTATTTAGAAAAATAATAACTGACCAAAAATTATAAACAAATAATACATTATATGTTAGTAAACAATAGTATGTTACATGCATACGCACTCACATTAGTTACACGCTCACTCACGTACGCATGCAAAGTCAAATGTACAAAGTGGAAATATACAATATTACACGATAGTCAAAATATAGCAGTCCGAAGTTACAAAGTCAAAAGGATTTACTATAAGAGTGGATCATGTATCAATCAAATCTAGAAAAATAGATTTTTACATATCTAAACTTTCCTTATGTATCATATACCAAAATAAGAAACTAAATAAATATATATTTCATATATTACTCGGAGGTAATCTCTACTATTATAAGGGCACAGTTTTTATTATTTTTAGCTCAAGCAACACCAACCAACAAATGTCACAACCGGCTCAGATCCAAAGTTTGACCCATGTCTTACACTCTCACCTCACTCGCGCCCTCACCCTTACCCTCACGTTTTAACAGCGCAAATTCGAATCTTGACTTTGCCGAGATAATGTAAAAAAAAACAATTTTCTGTTTTGTCGATCTGGTCTTCCGTGCCCGTCTCTTCCTCCGCCGTCTCCGATCGATCATCTCCTCAAGATCCTACCGACGGCAAGGCTCCACACCGCATCATCGTACGTGCCTCTGTCCCTCCGAAACTCTCCACTACGATGGTGACGTTGAAGTGCGCGAGCCCACACCACGCCTGGTAATCGGTGGCCTCCATACGGAGCAGCGAGATCTCGGCCACCGATCATCACATCTACACGTGCTCGCTCCTGCTCCTGCTCCAACTTCTACCTCTCCTCTTGACGGAGATGGAGGAGTCTTGCGGCTCAACTTCCTTGTGTTCCGCCCGCCAGAGGCGCACCAGGAGAAACCGATGACTGATCCGCTCCACCACTGCCTCAGCGTGCTAGGTACCCTCTCCCTCTCGACTGTATTGATTTGCATCCATGGCGTTTTTTTTTTTGTATTGTTTGTTTTTGAAGATCTGGTCTTACGCGTTCATCGGCAGATCTTCCACCCTGCCGTGCATTGCCTCTCTCCACTTCGATCGTCTTCCTCGACTGTCATCAGCTGGGACCTGACGCTCAACTATGCCGCAACAATCGCACGTGCAGGTACTCGCCTTCTCGGATCACGATCATCAAATTCATTCAAACACGAGAGCCACTGCAACCTATCCTGTGGGTTGTGGCCTTCTCGTGTGCATGTTTATCGGCAGATCATCCTCTCGATCGACTGTATATATGATTTTGCACATGCACGTTCGGTACTTGATTGCTTGCTAGATAGCTTTCTTGCTTGCATATATATATGTATATCTACGCATGCACAACCACGTTATGAACTTTGCCTTTCTTGTTTGCTTGCTTTTCGTTGTGCACGATCAAGATTGGGCTTTAATTGATAAAAGTGAGTTGAATTGTAAGTCCTCTCCATAAGTTTAGAGGCAAAATTCACGTGAGTTAAATTGGTCTCCCTGATAGTTAGTCCTCTGAGCCCATGGATCGATAAAGGTGGGTTTAATTGGTCTCCCAGCTTCTCACTCCAACAAAATACAAATTGATTTATCTGATAGATGTGCTTGCCTCTGAACTTGAATATATCTATTACTATTTTTGGTTCTTTTACAGACGTGAGTTGCCACGTCGTTGCCGGTACTACAGACTACAGTACTCCCATATTGTTGAGTGTTTGCTATGGTGCGCTGACCAGTACGTTGAATTTGTTATAATTGTTTATTCTCAATGAAAGTCTAGCCTAACCAGTGCGTTGAAACTTGAGTGAACGGCTATTCTGTCCTACAAGTGTAGTTTTGTGGCTACAATAATAAACCAAAATCAGTCATGCATGTGCATATGAGAATGAATTGCACATTTGTCAAACCGACGCTTGCTCTGTTATATTAGTAGTATACCTTTGTTGCTTGGTTTAATTTTGTAGGTGACTAATGCATAGGTAAAAAGAGAGTTGTTTGATAAAGGGTTTCATTGCTCTATTTGCCATCTGATGTGCACAAGTTTTGTCATTTGCATTTCCAGAGCATCTTATGACCCTACTAATGTAGTTCGTATTTTTCTTTCAGGTGCCTTATATCAACTCTATAATTTTTGTGCATCAAAGAAAATGGGAAGAATATATATCATGGCTCGATTACTTATTTTATTTGTATTCAGGCTTTCTCCTGCAGCTACCAATTTCACTTCTAAACGGAGAAACTACCACATACAACAGATTCAAACTGTAATTTTTTTAGCAAATACAACAATGGTGGTTTTAGTAAATCAAATCAATTAAATTTACCGTAGCATTAGCACGGGCAATATACTAGTAAATGAGAGTAATAGTCTGATCAAAACAAATGGACGCCTCGTATTGATTTGGGTGTACCATAGCATAACCAAATCCAAATCAAATAGGAGTAGAACTATAGATTGCCACGCAAGCGCAACCAGAAGCGTAGCTAGGGGAGCTAGTAGGGGCCAAGGCCCCCCTATGTTCTGAAAATTTCGGTAGAAACTCCTGCTTTAACCATTGTTGTAGTGATAGGTATCACAAAGGGATGGACTTTTTTCTCTCTCGAGAAGCACGCAACAGCAATGCAAATGGCTTGCCCGTTCCTCCCTGCATTGATCTATATGGTGTACATTTACTTAAGAATTTGTGATGTAAATAGTATGCCATTAGGGAAATAATGATCTCCAAGCCTTTTTCTTCTTCCATGGAGCGTCATTTCAAGACTAGACGCGACTCAGGATGGGAGGAGATCGTTCTTGGAGAAAGCTAGAAGAAAAGAAGAGGTTTTCATTTTTTTTCAGAGAAATGAAAAAGAAAAAGGAGAGGTTTGCAGGCCGCGCCCATGCCTGGATATTACAAGGCCCAAACGAGCCCACCGACAATGATACAGAGGAATGCTTCTGTTTTTTAGCAATTTTTTGAGATCGGGTCAGAACGACAAGTGACAATCACTGCCGGACTATCAACTATCGCAGTCCATTTGTTCTGGAACTGCAGTGATAAAGCACTGTTCAAATGTCTAATATAAGTCAACATGATTGATTACAATGTTGAATGAAATGAAGATTAAGTCAACATCAAAGTTGCAGTACTTACTCGACGAGACCTACAACGTTGCATTGAATTAACAATGTTTTCATCTGAGATTGTTTTGAGCGTCAAACATATAATATAAAGATTCACAAATGTGTATGTTTTCATCTGAGATTGTTCTGAGCGTCAAACACATAGTACAAGATACAAAAAACGTGTAGTTAAAAAATACTAATAGTGTCAACTATATAGTCAAATGTGTCACATAGTTAGCTGGAGATATGTGCCCTTTAGGGAACGTGAACCATGAGAACTCAAAGTTCGAAAGACATATACTAGTACTAGTATGATGGAAAGCCAATGCGTATGTGGTCGATGACTATACAACATAATATAATCGATACGAATTGCTGCCACCAGACCCTCCCGGAGAAAGATGGTTTCAACATGACATGTCACATGTCTTTCCGAGATCAGGTGGAGCATATTCATGTCTCCTTCGGTGCCACTCCCAACGGTTCTGGCTCTGTGCACACCGGCACTAACCCAAACAATCAATAGCGCTACAGTCTTCTATGCTAGAGGCATATCTGTGTGTTTGGTGTAGTTTTTTTTGTGTTGTGTTACTGTTAGCTCTGGGATCCGATTATAGACACTCACAATGCAGAGTCTACATAGAGTCTAAAACTATTTATTATCTTGAAGTAATTATAGATTTAGAGTTTAAATAAGACTTGTAGTCTTTTTTTTTTTTCATCTCTTCCATAAATATACTACTATTAGCCCCAAATCAGTAAAGTAGAGTTAGACTTTATGGTAGAGTACGCATTAATGAATTTGTGAGTGCTCTATCGGTAAAATTCTCGTAGTTAGTTATTGTAGTAGTTATTTTTTTTTTTTTGAGAATGACATAGTACAACGTAGACACTCACAACACGCACGCACACTCACCCCTATGAACACACGCCACGCCAAACCCTACCCCTATGAGCACCTCCGAAGGGCTGGGCAGCGGCAGCAGCCGGAGATTCTCGAAGTCACCGTAGGCGCCTCGTCGCCGACGGGAACGCCGCTACCACTTAATGCATAACGCCGGAAAATCTCGAGAAAATTCCCGGGAAAAGATGCGAGCACCGGATTTGAACCCCGGTGGGTAGCGTCCCCCCCTGGACCGCCCTACCATTGGACTACAAGCCAATTCGCAGTAGTTATTTTTCTTGAAAACCTCCCTAGAACCATGCATTGTGGGCTCAGCCTAGTAGACCATAAATTGCAGTCACATGCTCTATCCCTTAATAAAGAAAAAAAAAAGGCATTTACAAAAATCTTTGAACAATACACCTTTTCCCTTTTCTCTTTCACTTTATTCCTTGCGTTTTTTTTTTTTTTTTTTTTGAGATTTACAAGACAACGCAGACGCTTTCAACACGCACGCACACTCACCCCCTATGAACACACGTCACGCAAAACCCTACCCCCTATGAGCTCGGGCGACCGGGAAGGATTTTGGCCAAATCTTGAAGTTCGGTCACCACTCGGCGCCCGCTATCGACGGGGACGTCGCCTACCACTTAATGCATAGCGTAGGAAAATCCCGAAATAAATTCGGGATAAAAGTGTCGCACCTGGGATTTGAACCGCGGGTGGAAATTTCCAACCAAATGGCGCTTTACCATTGAAGCCCATGAGCCCCTTGACACTTTATTCCTTGCTTGGATTGGCCTCCCTTCGTAGAGACACACACAAAAGGCCTACATTGTCGCAGCATCACGTATTATTAATCAACCTCATCAAAATTAATTGTTGCACCACCTATTAGTTAATCTCACCAAAATCATTCCATATATGCGAAAATATACACAAGTCATGTTCGACTACTTTTTTATGTATACATGCGCACAGTAGAATAAATCAATATACTTTGCACTAATTCAACCAAACTTTGTATATTTCTTTGACCCCCAGATTAATGAACTTTTGACATCAAAATATTTAGACAACTCTCAAATTTGATCGAGATAAAAGTTTGGTATCATAACAATTAACCATATTTTATATAAATTCTATCAAAATATTTAGACAACTCTCAAAATTGATCGAGAGAGACTGCTAGCAGCCTAGCACGAGCTGTCATTTCCAGGAAAGGCCTGGCTTTATTAAAAACAAAAGATAAAAAGGAAAAGGAAAAATAAATCGAGTAGTGAAAGGAAGCACCTGAGAAGGTTCAGATTAGAGAGACTTGACTCGAGTACTTGACCGGAAGCCTTCCGAATCGTGGCTTCGTCTTTCCTCGCCGCGGCTTTGCCCACGGCCCACCCTGAGTCCGACCGACCTCGTCCTCGCGATGTCGGACGTCACCTCTGCTGACTCCTCGCCGGGCCGCCGCTCGCCGCCGCCGCCATCGCCGTCGCCGTCGATGCCGCGCATGCATCAGCAGCCGAGCGGGCGCCAGCCGCCCCCGCCCGGCGCGGACCCCTTCGCCTTCGGCGTCGTCGCCTTCATCGGCATCTGCTTCGTCCTGGTAAGTCGCGACCGTTAGGCCTCTCCTACCTCGCTAATCTCGCTGATTTCCACCTGTGATCACTTCCCCCGATCGCGAGTAGGTAGATGCTCAGTCGCGTGTGCGCGCCTCATTGGCTGGTCCCGGGCTCGATCTGGGGACTGTGGCGTCGATTCGAGTGGTCCTGCTGTAGGGTTCGGGGTTAATGGTAGGTAGGGCGTTGCTTGTTCTGGGGTTTAGGTTTGGTTCGTTGGGGATGCCAGTGCTGATCTGGTGAGTGCCTACATTCTGCAGAAGTGATGCGCGTGGTTGAATTGATTGGGGGAGTTGGGATTATTTCAGTTATCCATTATATTTTGCTGAAAATCAGTAGATGTTGCTGCCTTTTGCCACATTTGCTAGGGCCACTGTGCCTTCTGATACTGCTTGCTGCTCCTAATACCTACAGAGTACATGTTTACCACTAGCCAACACACTTTTTGCTCCAAACACGATCTATTTGATCCTGTTGGTGGAATTTTATATAATAGTTTGGAACTATTGATTGTATGGCCCAAGTCATCATTTTCATCTTATATTTCTAACTTCTCTTACAGGCTTGTATTTTTGTTTGCTGTGTTCATCTTACTCTGTGTGATATTACTTGTACAGTTTTATGTTTGATGACATCTGAATTATCATCTTAGGACTAAACTATGCCACAAGCGAAGAAATTTTTTTTTCTTGTACTGCATGATGGTAGTTTGTTGCCTCTTTGGGGTTCAAGTTTGGTGCCTTGGGGCTGGAATTGTTGGTTATGTCTGTGCCCTTCAATGATGACATTGTATATGCTTCAATTGATCATCTCGTTCAATCACTGAGCTGTCTCAATAATGCATTACATTTGCCAATAATGAGTCAGTTTATGTGCCTTTAAGTTTCCATATTTGTTTAGTGGGTTGTGTTATAGATATTGCTGATTGCCTTCTATCCGAATCAAACATGTCAGCAGGTATCTGTCTTTAGTTAATGCAGCAATAACTTTATAGTTCTAAGTATGTCTCTATCACTCCTTTGGGGCCTTCCTTTTATGTTTTTATACAATGGTTGGAACTATTGACTGTGTGGGTCTTTATTTCTATTTCATGTTATGTGGTATTGTGTCTATCACTCCCTTTGCCTTTGTCACTCTTCCTCTCTTTATTGCAACAACCTTTTGCTTTTCAATGTTCTATGACAACTATAGCATCAGGAGGGTACTAGATCCAAAGAGGAAACATCTTAGTACTTTAGAATGCTTCCTAGTTGGTTTGTAACTTTGTATCCCCATTTTCTCACAAGTGGCTAAATAGCGAAATTACATTCTGAATCATCCTACTTTTTAATTTTCAAATAGTTCTCTGGATTACATATATACATCTACCTGTTTTCAGTGTGAAATATGTTTTAGTGGTACTAGCTTATGCAAAACCCTCATCTTAGGCTTATGGGGTGAACTTGGCAAGGAACATGTAAATAGTACTGTTGAAAATTCAGGCTTAGTTTATCCAAGATGAAGACGTGCTTTGAGTTTGATGCCCTGCCTTGGTTAAACGACAATCTGTACTAAAATTTGATCAATTTAGAATGCAAAAGGTCAACATACAAAGTTGTGATTGAGTATTAATATTGCAGAGAATTGTATTATTTCTTAGAAGAATTCTTCACATCAGTTTGAAACCTTCTTGCCCAAGATCACCATCCTGCCATTGCACTAGGCACTAGGCACTGAGGGGAAAAGATAGTTCCAATTGACACCCCCTTTTACTGTAGTTTGTAAAACAGCCATTGCACCCTCCGACCCTTGCAAGATATGTTAATCAAACTCCTGGGAGTCCTAATCACCTCGTCTTGGTTCCATTGGCATGGACAGCGTACACTGCCAATGAGCGAGCTTTCTGAATTGTCAAGACAACTGCAAGTCCACTACAACAAGTGCTTATACCTTGGCTGCTGGAAACATAGACAGACAATCGTAAGAACTTGTTGTAGTGGACTTGCAAGGAGGATGTGTAACTTGTTCTAGTGGACTTGCAAGGAGGATGCGTATCTCTGGCAACACTAGCTACTGCACAAAAGTGATGTATTTCAGTGATGCTTTGTTTGGTGCAACACATTGGGCCTGTTTGTTTACTCAGCTTATATGATCCAGCTTGTATAAGCTGCTAAAAAAAACAACCCGAATTTATAAGCCAGTTTATATATTCTATAAGCTGTCTTACCTTATGTCGAGGGGTGTGTGTGTTGGGGGGCATACACAGCCATGCCTTCAATCCTTCAAAGGAAAAAAAAAACATCACTGCAATATTTGTTATTCTTTTTAAACAATATCAAATGATGTATTAATTGTGATGATACCTTTTGGGGATTAATTTCTTAAAAGGTCATTACTATTCTAAATAAAGTTTACAAGTGTCAGTTGATATTAACAATCAAGGTAGCCGGTCGCATTTTTGGTTTTTTACGCTTCACATAGGTATAGTCTACTCCTGGTTTGCAATTTTTATTTGAGTGTGCTATTTTTTTTTTTTTTATGGGTGGTTATTTTAATCCAGTGACTGGCATAATCAAGGTAGTACTGAATTAAAAAGGCAGAAGTGTACAGTAGATATGTTGTCCCCCTTTCTTTGTGTAATTGAGGCAGTACGATTGTACAAGCATATTATTAGCCTCTTTGGTATTGAATACTTTGTGCACTGGTAATATGTAGGTTTCACTCTCAGTCCCATCAAGTGTTCTACATCAAGTTCCTGAAGGTCATGTTGGGGTATACTGGAGAGGAGGTGCTCTTCTTAAGGCAGTCACTCCTCCAGGTACCTTTTTCGATCCTTCTCTCTTTTAATTTTGTTTTCGTGCATCTTAATTAACTTCTTTTCATGTGCTTCTAGGGTTTCATCTGAAGCTCCCTTTGATCACCCAGTATGAGCCAATACAGGTTACACTTCAAACAGACCAGGCGAGTGAGACTGAATAACGCTCTTTTCCCTTTGGCTTTTGGTCCTATGTTTCCACTGAAACCATAGTTTAGTTCACCTGCAAACTGCGGCTGCTTGTTTACCTCATATGGTCATACCAAAAAATGCATCTTCTTGTTTTGACCGCAACTTATTTGATTTTCCTAGTTGCGAACTGAAAGCTTACTATATTTTTATTTAAGATGAGTTTATGATAGATATAAATTAGTCCACTCAGCGTGCTAAACATGACTTTATGGTAGATATATTTATGTTGTTCATTATGTTAAACCAGGTCAGAGATATTCCCTGTGGAACAAAAGGTGGTGTTATGATCAGCTTTGACAAGATAGAGGTATAGTGCTACTCTTTCTACTTTCTAGTATTACAAGTTCTTTTTTTTTTTTTTTTTTTTTTTTTTGTTTCGGTCGGGGGGGGGGGGCGGCATCTGCCTGTTTCTGAACTGCTCGATTGACTTTTGTGCGTGCAGGTTGTGAACCGCCTCCGCAAAGAATTTGTTCATGAAACCCTACTCAACTATGGTGTGCACTATGATAAAACATGGATATATGATAAAATTCATCATGAGATTAACCAGTTCTGCAGTGCTCACAGTTTGCAGCAAGTTTACATTGACATGTTCGATCAGGTTAGCTGGTCCTCTTGTGCATGAAACCCTACTCAACTATAGTTGACATTAAACCCACATTTGTAACACACCTTGTCTATTCTGCAAAAAATACAGATTGATGAAACAATGAAAGAAGCTATTCAGAGAGACTGTACACGCTATGCTCCTGGAATTGAAATCATCAGTGTTCGTGTTTCTGAAGCCAAATATACCTGGTACTATCAGAAGAAATTTTGAACTTATGGAGGAGGAGCGTACAAAGGTATGTACTTCATGTGACCAGATCATATGTTTTTTCTAAACCCTTTGAACACAGTAACTTCTAGTGAGTCGCAGCATATGCATACATCTAGTGCAATGGTTAGTGATGGTTATTAACTAAATTTAAATGTTGAATATATTTCTTTAACATAATAGGCGTTTCATTTTTGCGATTAACTGAAATGTAGGAGTTGCATAGTTGAAGTTTGCAAACTTTAGAAGATGGTTTCTGAACTTAAGAATCTGACTGCATATACGCTCTCTAGTAGTACTTTGGTAATAAACTTCCATTTCTTATCTTTTGCTATGGTTTTATTATAAACTTCCATTCCTTGTCCTGTGGCATCATGTCTGGTGATGTTTAGATCATCCAACATATGTCAACCATGATATCCATATATTCAGGTACCATGGACATACTTCTTGATAAAATACATAGTTCACATTCATATGCATGAACTTCTGTCAATTTAATACTTAGAATAACTCAAATGTTAATTGTATCTTATGTGTTTTACTTGAATTTATGTATTCTGTATAACATAGGCACTGATCGCCATCGAGAAGCAAAAGGTAGCAGAGAAGGAGGCAGAAACACAGAAGAAGATTGCACTATCTGAAGCAGAGAAGAACGCACAGGTGAGCAAGATCCTGATGGAGCAAAAACTGATGGAGAAGGACAGTTCCAAGAGACAGGAGCAGATTGATAATGAAATGTACCTTGCACGAGAGAAAGCACTAGCAGATGCAAACTACTACAGGCACGGATGGCAATACCATATTCTATTCAAACCGATTCTGCTCATGCATGCGTCTTGTTTTCTTTTTTTCCTACTAACCGCATTTGGTTTGGTCTGTCCAGGATCTTGAAGGAAGCAGAGGCAAATAAGCTCAAACTGACACCCGAGTATCTTGAGCTGAGGTTCATTGAATCAATCGCCAATAACTCAAAGATTTTCTTCGGTGAAAAGGTACTGACTGGGACCTGCTATGTGCTGTCTTTTTCTGTATGGTTCCTCAAGTCATGGGCTGAGCTGTAAACTGCTACTCTGCAGATTCCTAACATGATCATGGATCAAAGGTTGCTCAAGAATTACCTTGATGCTGTTCCTAGGAAGGACCATTATGAAATGTAGAAGTGTTCTGAGTTGGAAGCAGAAGACCTTTTTGTGTGTGTCATCCACACGCGCAGTAGATAGAATTCCTACGGAGCCTGTTGGGTACATTAAGCCCAGAAAGGAGTCATCAGGATCCTCTTGAAGATCAAATTAGCAGTTATGAGATCTTTGGCTTGTTTTGTGTAGTAGTATCATTAGGAAACTGGAGCATTCGCGTGGTAGTCTTCAAAACTGATGGTCAAGGCCGCTAGGCTCTAAATTCAGGTAGTTTATTGAAAATGTTCTGGGTTATAACTGTTACTGACTGATGGTCAGAACATTTAGAGCACTGTCAGATGTCTCGGTCATAAATGTTGTGATTTGCGCCTGTCTACCTTTCCTGTCTTAAATATGCAAGTTATGGAAGTATATTCATATTAAGCATCTCGAAGAGCCTTTCTAAAATTTACTCTCTAAATCATCATTTAGAGAGTTATGTTGAGTTAAAATTGTCTAGTACTTCCTCCATTCTAAATTATTAGTCGCTTTGATTTTTTTTGATATATCAATTTTGTTATGTATCTGGATATAATAATGTGTTTATATGTAATATCTTCATTTCAAATTGTAAGATGTTTTGACTTTTCGAGATACTTCTCTTTTTACTATGTATCTAGACATTATATATAATTAGGTGTATAACAAAAGAAATGTATCTATAAAAGACAAAACGTCTTATAATTTGGAGCGGAGGGGTGGTAAAATGGATGAATAAAAAAAGTCAAAACATTTGAAACAGAGGGAGTAAGAAATCTAGAATAGAGATGATTATATATTCAATTAAATAGATGGTTGGAGAGAAATTTTGCCAAAATTGATTTATATAGATTAGGAATGATATAAAAGTCTCTTAAGAGTTACAATATTATGAATACTGTATATTTTGTAAATAATAGTCATGATGAAGATAGTGTGACTAACTTAGCACTATAATAGTCATGCTGAAGTCTCTTTGAACGGACGGAGTACTCCTACCGCTCTTTTTTACATGTAACGTGTAATCTATCCTAAGTCAATCTCCCTCCGTTCCAAATTATAAGATGTTTTTTAGCTTTTCTAGATACGTTATATTTATCATGTACATAGATATACAATGTGTCTAATATATAGTAAAAGCAATGTATCTAACCATTCAAAAAAAAAAAGCAATGCATTTAGAAAAATTAAAATGTCTTATAATTTGGAACGGATTTAATATATAAAAATGATACGTCATCTAGTGGTTCAAGAGATTCAATAGCACATGAGTAACTAGATTCGATACCTCATCAGTCCTAAGATTATTTGTTGGCTCAATCTTTCAAAGGTGCTTTCAAGTATATAGATTTGCATGCGTGCAGGTAAGATTATTTGTCGGCTCAATCTTTACGTGTAGGTAAGATTATTTGTCGGCTCAATCTATGGGTGTGTTTAGAGCCCCAATTTTCCTCCAAAATTTCCTCGCATTCCCATCACATTCTATCATATCGAAACATTCAATGCACCTAAAAATGCTTGCCGACCAAGATATAAAATTTAGGTAAATAAAAACTAATTGCAGTTTAGATGTACATTGCGAGGCGATTTTTTTTTGAGCCTAGTTACGTCATGGTAGGATAATTTTTACCACTAAAAACGTCTTCTGATAACGATCGATGGCCCGAAGCTAGCGATGGGGCTAGTAGGGCTCAAGCCCCCTAAAATCCGATAATTAAGGTTAATTCTGTACCAAAACAAAAATCACCATTAAATCTTTATGCAAATTAACATCTCCTTTGTTTCCCCACCTAAAATTTTTTCAGCGTTCGTCGTGTGTTAATGCGATGTGGCGTATGTTCCATCCGTTCAAATTTTAGGCTCTAAACACACCCTATATGGATTTGCATAGGTGTGTGTATATATACTCCAATATACAACGATCCTATCCCCTCGCATCTTTCTTCTCGTATCACTGCCAGACTATCAGCCAGGCCGCCGCCGCCGCAGCTGCTTCGTGCCTCCGCATCGCGGCCCCTGAGGTGCGGCACTGGCAGCGAAGCTCGGTCCCAGACGAGATGGCGGGGGCCCTAATGTCGCGGGCTTGATCGAGGACGATGCGGTCTCTGTCATCACGGAGGTAATCGCTGAGATCTCGTGATGATTTCATGTTAGGTGTTTGAGCCAAGTTGCAAAATTGCTAGGTTCGGTTCGATTCGTGGGTGGATCGAGGGGGAAAGGGAGCCAATCCACCCGATCTCGTAGCACCGTTAGCTCAGGCAGCACCTGCTACATTAAAAGGTACAACGGCGCACGGAGCAGAGGGGAATCGATCGGTTGTGCATAGTGTTGATTTGCTCTGTAGAGGATCCCCGATTGATTGGCGCATTCCATGTCTTGGCATACAGAGGCATCATAATCTGATATACCTAGTGCATCAACTCAATTGACGGCTTCATTGAAACATGAACACAGTTAGCTTGTTCAGCAATTCAGTTCTTAGGTTCTGTACTGTTCAGTGTGTTTTTTTTTTTTGTTGTTGGGCCAAGCTTGTGTTCTTTTTTCTTTTTTTTTTTTTTTATCAAAAGACCTTTTGTTGTTGGGCCAAGCTTTTGTTCCTTTTTTATATTATATAGATATAGATCGACCAAATTGATTGAGGATAGTTAGAGTCCCTATTTTTCTTTACAGCAGGTACATCAGCAGATTATTGGCTTGTTAGTCAATGGTCCAGTGGGACGCTACCCACCGAAAAGTTCAAATTTTTCTTGGGATTTTTCGGGATTTTTCGGCGTTATGCATTAAGTGGTAGCGGCGTTCCGTCGACGACGAGGCGCCTACTGTTGACCGAGAATCTCCAGATCTGCCGCTCAGCGGTCCGCCGGAGGTGCTCATAGGGGTAGGGTTTTGCGTGCGTGTGTTCATAGGGAAACGTGTTTTGTCTGCGTTGTCTTGTGTCATTCTCAAAAAAAAAGGTACATCAGCAGATTAGTTACCATATCTAGAAAAATTTCTAAACTCTGTTACAAGTACATAAAGGGTCTCTTGAAGTCTATAAAACAGTTTCCCAAAATTGATCGGTAGTAGTTTGGTCGCATGCACTCAAACAATAATACTCCAGAGGGGCCCTCCAAAGGTGCATAGAGGATGCATCAGACACAGCAGAGCCTTCTGAACTAAGGATTTGGCCTCTTTGGTTCGTGGCCTGCTACTCAGGAGTCAGACATTCATCTGCACGGCTGTCCAGCTGTTTTGATGGATTTAATTTTCTTTGGTTGGTGAAGGTGACACTTCAAATCTTGTTTAGTAAATTTGATCCGATGTGAATGGATCAAATCAGTCATGATCTCAGGAACCCTTAGTGTGAAAGTCACATCCATGGCCCCTACTTGGCTACTTCAGAACTGAGAAAGGGGTAGGACAAGGAGACCCACTTTCCCCTTTTTTTTGTTTAATATATATAGCTGCTGAGCAAAATGATTATATTTTTTCAAAAGAACAACCTCCTCAGTCCTCACAGGTCTAGTGCCCGGATATGTGAAGGATGGAGTGGTTATTCTCCAATATGCTGACGACACAATTTTGTGCATCCAAGATAAAAAAGAACAAGCAACCAACTTAAAATTTCTGCTATGTCTGTATGTATTCATGTCGACTCAAAATTAACTTTTCTTGGAGTGAAGCTATTATGCTTAGCCAAGATGTTGCCAAATCTATTGAATATGCTGAAACCTTCAGCTGCTCTACTGGGAAATTGCCAATAAAATTCCTAGGGTCCCTGTTTCTGGATCCAAAATTCATATTGCTGGCTGGCTTCCTCTAACTGAAAAATCCCTTAAGAGATGGATGCATGGCAAGGTTGCTCTCTGTTCATCGGTGGCAGAATCATTCTTTTGGATTTCTGTTTAAAAAGCATGTCTACTTGTACTATGTCCTAATGGAAAAGATCATGAAAAGATTTTTCTGCCTAGGTGGGGGGATGAAAAGAAAATACCATTTGGTAACATGGAAAATTATAACTTACCTAAAAGACAAGGGTGGCTAGGGATTAAAGTTCTGGTTAGAAATAATCCTGTGTGTCTAGGTGCATGCTAATGTCTAGGTTCATAGCTAAGTTTCAGCATGGAGTAATAGGAGGAATAGGTTCATAGCTAAGTTTCTGCATTAGTTAGGAGGCTATCATAGCCTGATTTGTAGCTGACTTTTGGCTAAGTAGAAGGGAACAGAAAAGGCAAAGCCATTCCAGCCACCAAAACCAGTTGTGCTCGTGTGTGTTTCTTGTGTGTGAGTTCTTGATGTTCTGTTAGAGTATTTGCCTTTCAGATATGAGGAAAATGAATATGAATCTGTTATGCAAGTGGTGGTGGAAATTGGAAAATGAAAATGGGATATGGCAGGAGATTGTGAAATATCTAGAAGGTAAATTTTTAACACAAATTACTCACAAAACAAGCAATTCCCCCGTGTGGAATGACCTTATTAAAATCAAGCTTATATGAAGGGAGATCCATGAGGCTGGGAAATGGAAAATCAAGCCTTCTGTCTGAACCTTGGGTGTTCAGTACAACAGGCAGCTCAGCTGGTTGTGCTTAAGCACGCACTATGGATTGCTAAACTCTTGTAAATACGTTGCTTTTGGTAATGGAATTCAGTTCGTTCGTGATGAAAAAAAGTTCATCGTTCCTTAGGTTTTGCATTTAATTGTTCCATGTTCCCATTCTTTCAGTGGAAGTTGTCGGTCCACTGAAACAGCCTCTAAGTCAGTCTACTGTGTTGCTTGTTGGACCAGTTCATGTTCCTTGTTTTGGATAGAGACAGAGAATCACAGCTTTATCATAGACATGTGCAACCAGTTTGAGTTTGTCATCATAGACATGTGCAACCAGTTTGAGTTTGTCTCATAAGGTTATGTTCATGAATTGTTTGTCAGATTGATGAAAGGATAAATTAGGCTATTGTTCTTGCATATATGTTCATTGTCAGAATGGTTATCACCGCTCCCTATTCATGTACTTGCCAGAGTCACCCGACTGACATTAAAAACATCTTAACACATTGTTTCTAACAAAGGATTTGATGCCCATTCATTCTTGCAGTGTTTTCTAGATGGTAGAAGCCATAACTCATGCCATGTGCACATGTCAAATAACTCTTCAAGGGGACCCTTCTTTCAGTCATTTGTAGTAATCAATCTCAAAGTTTGTGTATCCAACTGCATGATTTTCCCCATAATTGCAGGGCTTAGTGGTGTGTGAGATATGTGGCAGTGGCAGTGCCCCTCATCTTATTGCAAACTGCGCTCGGTGCAGTGCACGTGAGCATTGGTACTCCCTTTCTTCTCTCTTATCTGTCTATTGCCATTTTCCTTCGTTCTTCATCATATATACTAACCTCTAGGAAAATGTACATATACATGTGTTCGTCTATCTACAACATGTGCTGATCAATTGCTAGACACATATGTTTTTATATAAGGATGTTTGGATAGTAGTGAATGATAAAGATAACAGAAGGCTTAGCCACATATAACTCATGTAATGACTGTAACTAAATAATAAGGCCTTGGGATATTTCCGTCTGTTGTTGGTCTGCAAAATGACCACTATCTGTTAAAATGGTGGAGCGGATGAATGAATTCCAGTTTCTGAAAACTTACTGTTTTCTGTTTCCAAAAAAAAGGTACTGTATGCAGGTGTTGACGTTTCTGATTCCACGCGTATGGTTTTGTTATAGATGCCAACGAATGGCCAACAGGGCACCTAGATCCTAGCCAAGGTAGCAATTTTTGCTTGTTGGTACATTTTACGCTAGTCCTGGCCTGAATGAAACTCTGGATCACTCACTCCCTCCCCTGCAAGCCTGCAGGTTCCGGACATGATGTTGGGCACCAAATTCCCTTGATTCTTCCCCGACGGAAGTTGCATGGATGCTGGTCCATGTGGCCCTGGCACTGTTGCTAGCGTCAGAAAATGTTGAATAAATGTTCTTTTACCGCGGGTGAGCAATAATATTGAGCAGGCATATCATGTTGTGAGCACAAATGCGATGGCCGCTATGATCAGGGTGTAGCTGCCCATTGGTGTAATAATATATACTCCCTCTGTCTCTAAAAACATGTTCATTATACATAATGATGAATCATTAGATTAATTTAAGACAGGGGTAGTACTATCCGTCTGAATTAATCAGACATCAGAAACGTGCTACCCCATTCCAATGTACTCACACTGCGCAGGGCAGTGTTGAGACCCATCCCCCATACATCGCATCAGTAACTGGCTCACTCTCGGTTTGTGATTGCTGCGGCCGGCAGTGGGCATTGGATTATCATCCCTTCTACTTTCATGCAACGATTGACACATCCATCTTTCGTGAACAAAGATTGACATTATTAGGTAGAGCAGAGAGTGTGTGTGTCACGCATGTGACACACTTGTCCAGTCGTATCAATATAAACCTATTTAGAGAATAGTATAAATATTGATAATACTTTCTACAAATTTAGCCAAATTTGAGATCAAGCGAACGAGAGAGGGATAGAAAACGCTTGTTGCGGAGAGATGGCTGCATTTGGCCACCAAAAAAAAAGGAGACAACTGAGGAAGGATTTTGAGAGAAGATTCACTAGTGAAATTGCTACGTCCTTGATGTCCACAAACTAAACGACATACTCCTCCGGGTTGGTATTAGAAGTCATTTTAGACAAGGTTTGGGGTCAAACATCGGGAATACAAATCATCAATAACTTTTAAGTTGTTGAGTTTGTAAATGTGAAAATTATATGAGTAGATTTGTCTTAAAAAATACTTTGATAAAAGTATACATATATCACATCTCTATAAATATTTTTATATAATAATAAGAGGTCAAAGTTGTGTTTTGGAGACAAGATCATTTGTCCTAAACGACTTCTAATACCATCCCGGAGGGAGTAGAAAATCAGAACAAAATCGTTACGCTCCGGTCCGATCTCCAACCAAACGCATCCTAAAGCGCCTCAAAAAAATACAATTAAAAAATTATAGAACTAAAACCCTGTTTCAGTCTTAAATTTATTAAATTAAAACCCTGTTTGAATCTTAAAAAAACTATCTAATCCAATTATAAACTTTCATGCCCCTGAATTTCTATACTCTACGGGCAAATTAAAGAGGAGATAAAAAGGCAATGATAAAAATTTTGGCCGTTCGGCTGATAAGCACTGATGTTATTTTGTTGTGAGAGATAAACAATGTCTCGTTAAGTTAGTTTTTTTTTTTTTTTTTTTGACAACTCTCGTTAAGTTAGGTTGTTTTGTCTTTTTGCCAATGAAAGCAAAACTTCAATCCACTTTACTATATTATGTGGTCTAATAAAATAATATTATTTTTGTAAAAAGAATCTTGTAAAAAATAATATTATTTGGGAGCTGATCAAATTTAAACGACACTTACAAACCAATGTAATTTAAGCTACAGTGTTTTACAGCAGTTAAAAGGGCATGCATACAGTCACATACAGTCCAAAAGGGGGAGCGGAACCGTCTCCTCTCCTCAGTGGAAGCACCAAGCGACGGAGGAAAACCCCAATTCCTCGTCTCTGCTCCTCTTCCCCTGCCGGCCTGTCTTCTCGATCACCATCGCCCCTGTCTCTCCAATCGCTGGATCTCTTCTCGCCTGGTCGACGGCGCAATGGTGAGGAACTGCTGTAGATGCACTTCTCTTTCCCACTGTGATTGTACTGCATTTCTTGCCCGCGCGCTTGTTTCTTGGTCGTCCCTCTCGCTATACTTTCCCCATACTTCTATGATTTTCTTTTTTTCCAGGAAAGCTCTTGGGTTCTTTCTAGCGCAGGTTGCATCTTGTTGCGCTCCTGGTGGGGAAAAACCGCAGGGATTTCGCTTTCTTGGAGTGGGTTGCTTCGAGCATTTCAGTTGGTTACGCTGTGCGGTTTTGGTTGGGGTTTGGAAGGCCGCGCCTTTTGCGTTCTTGCTCTCTCAATCTGTGGCCGTGCGAAATCCAACTTGACTTATTTGATTCGGTCTAAGCATTTTGGTATGGAATGGCTCAAAACCCCCATATTTCTATCTACCTTCTACGGCCGTCGCGTCGATTTTTCTTGGTCACGAGTTGGTTTGCCTCGTTTTCGTGTCTTCTCGACGTCTTTCCCCTGTCTTTATGGGATTATATCGTGCAGTTTGGTCTAGTTTGTGTTGTTTATTGACGTATTGTTGATGATCCATAACTCGGCTCGACATTATTTTAAATCTTTGTTTATGTGCAGCCAGTTCAGCGCATATGAATTAAAATAGTTTATTGTAATGATATGATCGACTTGCTCAAGGGATTTAATTTTGTTGGACGGTGAAAGGGAACCCTTTTTATTTTCTTGGACAAAATGATATGTTTTCGCTCTGCTCTCTTTTCTTGTTATGTTGTATAGGATTATGTCTCAACTGTTTAGGATTATGTCTCAAAGATACGTGTGAAATAATAAGATTAAAACGAAATTTTTGCATTTGACTATGCAATATTTCCCCTTTCATGCAGGACATTGAGGTGTGTGGGGTATGTGGTAGCGGTTGCGACTCTCATCTTATTGTAAAGTGCACTCGGTGCGGTGATTATGAACACTGGTACTCCTTCATAGCTCTGCTCTGTATAGTTTTAATTCCTTTGTTTTTCACATCCTAAGCGCTTGGAAGATGTACATATACATATGGTAATCTGCCCTGAATTTGCATATGTTTTGCTTTTTCAATTATTTGAAATATTTGTATGTAAGGATGTCTTGAGAGCAGAAACCAGCAAGTGAAGTAGATGATATCTGAATGTCGTCTGGTAATGATTGGAAACCAGTATGTCTTCTTTGATAGATAGCTGATGCAAATAATGTATTTTAATTAGGACTGAAACTTCCTTAGCTGTTCTCCAATATGTTATTTCCATTTAATTTGCTTTTTTTCCCAATAAATCCATTATGTTTTAAATGAAGGTTTTGTTTAGCTCTCTGAAAGTGTTTCTGTTTTCTATTTTAAGTTATTGTATGAAGGTGGTGGCATGGGAGACTCCACCACGTGAATGGTATTGTGACAAATGCCAGGAGGATATTAACGGAGTCCCAAAACCTACTCAAGGTAATATATTTTTCACTGTTCTTGATCACCTATCTCATTTTCATGATCATCAATAAATTCCAATCTGCTAGTCTAATTTCTTCTACAATCATGGTGAAGGTGGGCAAAGGGAAACTTCGAAGTTGCACCACAGCCACAGCAATGTTGTGCATCAAATAAGTCCCAAATCTCCGAACAGACCTGGAAATTCTAAAACGATTTACGTGCCTCCTGAAGAGGTGGTATCATTGAGTAGAGGGAGGCCACCATTTGCAAGACCAAGATTTGTTCTGTCAAAAAAAAGATTTGTTCTGTCACAGCCAAGCAAGGCATCATCTCCTCCAACTACAAACCACTTGTCTAATATGAATTGTGTCTCCCCAAGCAAGAGTGATACAAAAGTGCAAGCCCTAAAAGGATGTGCCAATGCAAGTCATAGTCAAACAAAACCTGAGGATAGGTCATATTCTGCTATGCAGCAAAGGCAGGTTCATCCTGCCTCTCCTTCAAGCAAGCAGCCATCCAAAATGAAGTTGGTATCCCCTGGTAGGAATAACATGCAAGTGCAAAACCTGAAACGATCTGCTGCTGCAAGACATGATCAGGCAAAGATTTGTGACAGCCCATATTTTGCTATGAGGGAAAGTCAACTTCATCCAGCATCTCCTCCACATGTGAAACAATTTTCAAATATGAAGTGCCTATCTTCCAATAGGAATGCCATGCAAGTGCATGCCGGGAAACAATCTGCTGCTGCTAGCTTTGATCAGGCAAAGATTGGTGACATAAACATGGATTGTGAAACAAGACCTGGTGGTTCCATGCCTATAATTCATGAATGTAGAACAAGTGAACCAGTTAAAGTAAAAAATGACTCTCCGATTGAACAAAAAGTTAGAGAAAAGAAAATAGTGAATGCAGACAAAGGAGAAATTAACTCTCAGACTGAGCTTGGGCCTAGGGAAAAGGGGATCTTATGCACTGCTGGTATGTGGCTATAGAAATCTACTTTTATGACCTTCAAAAAATCTACTTTTATTTTGGTTAATGTTGCATGTCTCAAAAAGAATAGAACCATAACATTTCAAAAGGTCTCAGTTTCTGCATACATTTACATTTAGATTTTATTTAGTTCTGATGTGACATGAGGTCTAAGTGCACTAAAAGTAGTCGTTACTGATCATTTCCAATGTACCCATAGATGAAGATACTGCTGAAGTGGGGAGTCTGAACCAGAACAAAGACATGGTTCCCGCCATGGGTTATTCAAGGCGCCCAGCACCTTTAAATATTTGGACGTGAGTTATGTCTCAACTTTTGCCTTTGTTATAGATTTGTTTTCTAGTTTCAGGAATCAATTAACTAGACATGGTTTCTTAATGATATGGATGTAGCTGGCACCAGCTTCCAACAGTTTCACATGAATATGTATGGGTAAATTCCTGTGGCTTATGTTTTCATGGGCAATACTTTCTTAAATCACCAAATTATACTTTTGTTGGAAAATAATTCTAGATGTTTCACAATCAGATCTAGACTGCTGGATATATGTGGAAGTTTCTCTGCAAGTAACATTTTCAATAATTCAGGACAAAACTCAGTAAATATTTTCTGGTCAATTCCTAACAGTTTCCTGATTTCATTGACACAATACTCTAATGTTTTCAAGCTTGTGTTGTTTTGAGTTGATTATTATATCTTGCTGCTACCTATGTTTTTTCATAAAAGACAAAATGTTACTCTTCTATAGCTGTGACAGCTGACCCTAATTTCATATATATAATGTTGTATTTCTAATTTTTATCTCTTGTGTGCACTTTAGGGGATGCTTTCATGTCTTCGATGCTGGAGAAAAGCTAAATCTTGGTGAATTTAAAGCCTACTTTCCATTAAAAGTGTCACCCAAAGTTAAGGATATTGTCAAGATAATGCCCACTGATCTACAGCTGGAGCTCTTACCTCGAATGCATGACTGGCCAAAATCTTTTGAGACTATTCGTCCAGTTCATGAAGACATTGGCGTGTTCTTCTTTTCTAATAAATCTGACGGGTAGGGTTTCTGTTGGTTCCAATACATTGATACCAACATTTTCTCACAGATATGCTCTGAGACTAAGTAACTGCTTTCAGATATTCAATGGTTTTGTTCCACACTTTGTAGGTGTGAAAAGATACACTCTAATATTTTAGAAGAATCCTGCAACTATGTTCTAAGGGCATATATTCATGAGATAAAGTTGTTGATATATTCCTCGGAAGTGCTTCCCCCTGATTCTCAGTGTTAGTAGTTCAATTTTCTGTTCCTTTTCGTACAAGAAAATAAACCATATCAAATGCATATTATGATATTTTAATTTCCACCTTGATAACAGGGATAGATGGTGAGAATTATTTATGGGGGCTTTTTGCGAGGCCAAAGGGAAAGAGCGATCCTTGGCGGTCTGGTTGAACCACTACATGATTTGTTTTCCCTGGGTATGGTAGTAAAGGTATATGACCAAACTATAAATTATGTTGCCTAAGATATGGCTGCTGCTGCTTTGACACATTTTGGCTGTTGCAAATTTTGCTTCCATTGCCTGGTTGATTATTCTTTCATCATTGTTGATGAACTCATCTGAATTCATTCTTGGTTTGCCTAATTGGCTTGGAAATTCTTAGAGCTCAACTGTGACAGTTGCTATATTTGTAGTCTACTGAGTGATTTATTTTGCCCTGCATTGGAAAACAACACTTTAATAAAATGGGAAGTATAACTCCAAGTATGCTCTCAAGTTGTTGTTTTTTTAGAAAAAAGTATGCTCTCAAGTACTTTTCAAATTCATTTGATCTCTGACTCCCTGTAGAAGGACTCATGATAAAACCTGGTGAAGTGGTGAGGGTTTTGCATCTGATGCATCCGCTTGCTCAGATTGTGTGTGAAAAGATCCGTATTAAGATTTTTAAGTAGTGTTCCCTTCTTCGCAAAAGAAAAAGTACCGTTTCCCTGCACTATTTCTTTAGTAATTTTGTTATTTAAAATTTGTCATCATCATGAACTTTTGAATTAGTGGTCTAGGGTTACTGATGCATGGAGGGAAGTTAAAATCTCTGCATCCCACTGGACCTCTGTTATGTTATCTGATTCCAATAGTTGCACTGCCTTGTGGAGAAGAACATGAATTTTTCTATTGCCCAATTTCACTTAGTAATTCTGTATCTTGATAAAGCTGTGAAGCTGCTGTCTTCCTCCATCTCAATTGGTTAAAATGGTTCCGTACAGGTAGTCAAATCCAGGGATGGCCAAGTGGATGCTACATGACGTGTAGCAGGTGGCATCTTCATATGATTTGCAGAACCCATCTGATTCTGACCTTCTGACTGAAGCCAGGAAACATGAGCTCCATGATTTAGGAGGATTCCACCGCATCAGTCTATAACTATTCACGCTTTTAGTTCAGATGCTGAAACTAACTCCTGTAAAATCAGTCTAACAAACTCTTGCAGCCTGCAACTTGCCCTTGACTATCCATGTATCCCACATTCTGTATATTGAATGTGAGTAGGGTGCTGCGGTATAAGGTGTGTAGAACCATATATATGTTTCTAAAGCTGTCTGTGCAAAGTCCAAATCGCAAGATGCCAAGATGTGTTGCTGCTGCATTGGTAGCTCCACGGATAAATTGATGTGAGCTGCAGTCAAATGTGCTTGTTTTCTTTCGTTGTTTCCCATGTTTAATATTTTCAAGCTTTTGCCGGCCTGCTGGGTAAAGCTGAAGATTGTTAATCAGGGAAGCTTTTTCAGTGCTTGTAGTAGTAGTAGATATTAAAGTTACAAGCTTCATCATAATTCAGAATTCAAAATTTTCAAAGAACACGGAACCAAATGTAAGAATATCAATCTACCCGTTCGATTATTTCTAATTCTTCAACGTTTCAAAATTTTCGAGTATATAGTATATCGAAAAAGAAATCGAGTATAGAGAATCGAGAAAAAAATCGAGTACAGAGAAGGAAAAAAAGGGCCTATCCGGCCCGGTTATACTACCCAGGCCCAGCAGGCCCAGTTATAGAACCAAACCAGCGACCGATCAAGCACGCTTTCTTCTTCCTCTCACGCGGCCGCCGCAGCGCAACTATCAACGCTGCGCCAAAACCCTAATCTAAACCCAAACCCAAACCCCGCCGCGCCTCTCCTCCTTTCGCCGCCAGTCTCGATGGGGAAGAGGAGCGGCAGCAAGAGGAAGGACAAGAACAAGGTCATTCTCCCGCCGGAGCTGCCGCCTGAAATCGACGACGATGAGGTGGCTGTCAGCGACGAAGACATCGCGTTCTATGGCACCGACAGCAGAAACGTTACTCCCTTCCGCCGCTTCGACAAGGAGTCCATTGACAGGTTTGGTGTCGCTCGGCTCCGGGGCGCGGAGCTGCGCTGTGCCTTCCATTCCTCACTTCCCTCCCTTGTTGGTGTCGCATTGCTCTTGATTGAGCGTGGGATTTCTCTTTGGTTCGTTAAGGTATGTCGGGAGGGTCGCAGGACGCGACGAGGGCGAGGTCGAGCGCCTCTACGAAGAGCGACAGAAGAGGAAGGCCACAGAGTCCTCGGGGAGACCCCGCGAGGATGATGACGATTTGGAGGTCGACCCCGTCGACGCACTCCCCACCAAGACGCTGCAAGGGGAGCTCGTCTACAATACAGGTAAACCGTTTGTGATTCCAACTTTTAATCTGTGCAAAATAGGAATGTCCTGTAAATTGCAATGCACTTGCAGTTAATAAAACATGTTCTCTCTTGCAAATGGCATTTTTAAACATTGGCGTCTGAATTTTGAATAGAAATAATGTTTTTTCTTCAATTTTGTTCTGTTTGTGGTGTACTTGTGTGAATGCTGACATAATTTTGTAACATGTGTGCCATGACATGCAGCGA
Organism: Hyparrhenia diplandra; assembly: GCA_015847255.1. Classification (NCBI taxonomy): domain Eukaryota; kingdom Viridiplantae; phylum Streptophyta; class Magnoliopsida; order Poales; family Poaceae; genus Hyparrhenia; species Hyparrhenia diplandra. The sequence continues at coordinate 25,179 of JADLZK010004820.1, forward strand.
AAAAAAAAGCAAGGTCTGAAGACAATACCAGCAGTGTTAAGACTAAAGCTCAAGAGAATGGTGCAGATGCCAAGAAAACTATTAAGAAAGATGAACCAAAGGGAAAATTTAAAAAACAAAAGGGAGATGATAATAAAGTGAAAAATATTCAATCTCAAACTGAAGTTCCTAAGGGACAACTACACTCAAATGTGCTGGTACTACTTCTGTTCCTTTTTTTTTAAAAAAAAATATGCACCCGTCAAAATTCCATTTCTGAAATCTCCTTTCTAGTTGCTCACTTGCTCGACAGTGTGTTGGTAGAATAGATGTACCAGTTCCTTTGTTCCTTTCTTCAGAGTAAGGATATGTATCTGATCATAATAGTGTCATGAAGCATGATTGTAAATGATTTTTTTTATGTTTGGTAGTAAATATGTAAGAATATTAGGCATATTCAACCTCAAGTAAGATATCAAAAGTTGTTTGTATATATCCTAATTTGAAGGTTCGATAACTCACTTGATGTTGACATAAAAATCATTTGTAACAAAATGTTTAACATAAAAATAGTATAGGCTGAATAAAGCAGAAGATTCTGAGCTAAATTCTCACTGTGTTTATCAAAGGTTGGGTCAATCTAACTAGAGAAATTTTGGGCTGGGAGTGTTGTGCTGAACTCAATCAATGTGCCTGAACCGTGACCTTTATTTTCTTTTCCTGTTTAACCCTAACTCTATCTTTTGTCCTGTGCCCTATTTTTGTGTCTCTTTTATACTTGTTTCCTATGGGTTTCATCTCTAGCCTACCCCAACTAGCTTGGGACAAAAGGCTAAGTTGTTGTTGTTGTTGCTGAGTGTTGTGCTGAACTACTGATTTGCCATAATCAAAATTAATTCCTTCACATACCTTTTTACTGTGCATGGCACATGACAGGAGGAAGTGAAGGAGGAACTTTCCGCTGAGGAATTGTTCGAAAAAAGAAGGCTCAACTTGCTGAACTGGGGATGGCTATGCTTGAAGATCCTGAGTCAAACATTAGATCTCTGAATGATATGTTAAGCATAAGCAATGACAAAGACCAAAAAGTTGTTAAACTTCGGTCTGATGTCCTTGCTTGCTGTGTTTAAGGACATTATTCCGAGGTGTGTTACAATAATTTTATTATATGCCTTGGCTGAATTTGTTTCTTTCAAGTTACCTATACATGTTTTTTTTTATGCACACTGCAGTTATCGGATTAGGCAGCTGACAGAAAAGGAGCTAGCAGTAGAAGTTTCAAAAGAAGTGAAGAAGACAAGATATTATGAGTACACACTTATTCGCTGCTACAAGGTCATACTCTGGGTCTCCTTCATGCATGTGAAGTTTGCCTGGTCATGAACTATGCTAAATAGATATTTTTTACTTACTGATCTGAACTGTTCATCTGGATAGCTTCCAAAATTCTGATGGTTGGAGCTGGTTTTCTTTTTGTGAATTTCAGGCATACCTACAGAAACTGATATCATTGGAGAAGCAGGCCCACTTTTTATACTGTGGCTGTTCGTTGCATGTGTGCTTTATTAGATACTGCCCCACATTTTAACTTCCGTGAAAACCTATTGGCTAGTGTGGTAAAGAATTTAAGCTCCTCAGACGATGTAGTAAGGTAAAACTCTTTTTGTGGGTCAAGTCTTTGGCTGATCTGAAATTGTTTAAAATAATGTAGCTGAGTACTTTATAAACAAAATATTGCTGTGTCAAACCATCATCCTTACGTTTTTGATTGATTATATACACCATGGAGAGGTAGCAGAATAACTTTTATTAATTCATCTTACAGTGCTCTAAATTGTATTTTAGTTTCCTTCTTTTTTCCTTGAGCTTTAAAGGATAGAGGGCACAAATCATTTATTTGAGCAAATATGCCATACTCAATAGCACTAGTTGTTGTATTTGTTGTTACTCTTTTTTTTTAGAGAAAGGTTACTTGACCTGGCCTACTTTGGATGCTTAATGTAGGAATCAGGGTTCGAGCCCTGGCCGGCTAGCTCCCACCCTTGTTGTTACTCTTTGACAGCATTCTCTTAGAAATTAATAAAACAAGGAGTATGTGTACGCTATTTTACTTCAGCGCAGTTTTGTCGTCCATTCGATCACTGAAGTAGTCCACATGTACCTTATTTTCCTTTGTAGGAAAATGTGTTGTGAAGCAATAAGATCATTATTTATAAATGAAGGAAAGCATCGTGGCGAGGCAACAATAGAAGCAGTTAGGCTGATTGCAGATCATGTGAAGCTCAATGATTGCCAGCTCCATCCTGATAGCATTGATGTATGATGATTATCACATGTCTTATTTGTCATATGTATTTAATGTTCATTTTGTACCTTTTTCATGCAGTTTATGTTTAACAGAAACTGAGCATGGATCGATATTCTACCATTGCTGACTATGTACTGGGATGTTTATGTTAGGTATTCCTGTCTTTGAGATTTGATGAAGATATTGGAAAAGATGAGACTGAGGAGGAAAAAGTGAAACCAAAGAAGAATAAGCGTTGGCAAAAAAATCAGGACGTTCCGAAGCAACTGCCAGTTAATGATAAGAAGAAAACCAGACAAGAACTGATGTCAAAGGCTAGAGAGGAGGTAACATCAGATAAGACATTATTTATTGGAAGGTCATGTGAATTCGTATAATCATTTCCATTATATTTTTTCCAGGTTGATGCAGATCTTAGAGCAGTTTCTTTCACTCTTGATGCGAAAGAGAGAAAAAGGATACAAAAAGAAACACTTTCTGCTCTATTTGAGACTTACTTTCGCATTCTGAAGCATAGTTTGACCACTTCAAATTCAAGGTGTCTGTTTGATTTCTTTTAGACGTGTCATAGTTTTGGATTTGACATGTTGATTTAATAGCATGAAATTTCACTTCATTTTGGAATGAAGTTAATCATTGTATCGTTAAAAATTCCAGGACCAAGGTGAATAATGTCTTCACTGGTGGCTCACACCCCTCCTCACTCCATGCTTGGAGGGCTTAGGAAAATTTTCACATTTAATCGATTTAGATTTCATGGGTGAACTTATATCTTGCCTCAAGAAGCTTTCTGGGTATAGCGACCGACAAGATGAAATTCCCAATGATAATGCACTGTCTGTCTCAGAACGTCTGCAGTGCTGCATAGTTGCGTTTAAAGTCTGGAGGAGCAACCTTGAGGCATTGAATGTGGATCTACAGGATTTCTTTGTTCAGCTTTATAACCTCATACTGGAGTATCGGCCTGACAGGTTTTGACTTCCTTGCTCTTGATGATAACTACAACGAAGAAAACTCTGCCTCCTTTTTAATCTATAGTTACCATTTGTTGAACGATCCAAGATGACCTGCTACTGTATTACTCTTTTCAAACAAAGGCACTCTTGGCAGATTGCAAAGTTTTATCACTAACCATCATTAATGCTTTAAATCTTGTTGAGATCCCCAGTTAATTATTGTGAGTTGTAATCTGCTGCTCCTTTATGAAATAGCTGCAGGATTAGGTGTTGGGTCTGGTCAGCTCTTGCTGTTCATCTTGTCCACTGTAGCAGCATGGCATTAGGCCATGAAGCTGGCTTGCATGGACCATTTAGAGTAGGTACTAGGCAGTATGGCTGAGCAATGCATGTACCTTAGGTCCTTAGGAGTAGGTAGTTGGTGTACTCACCATGTCTTAGTGTACCTTATGAGGTACAAGTAGAGATGTATATGTACTCATGCAATGCAATAGAGGAAAAGCAGTTCTGCTGCATACATTCAGGGTTCAGGTTTCGGCAGGGCTGGAACCAGTGCAAGTGTGTGTGTTCATGAGCTCATCTTCTTCTAGCTTGGTTCAGAGGTAGAGGGGGAAGGTGAGCTTGCTACTCACCTGGTTTGTGGTTGTCGGGGCCAACAATTATTGCTTCATGCTATGGACATGCTGAAAATGCCTATCACGCGCTTCGTCATACATTTTTTTCATTTTCTTCAAAAAAAAAAAATTATTGTAACCATAAAAAATGATACTATTATGTCCATGCCTATTTCTGATTTTTCAATAGCACTAAACATTTCCATGGCGATAGTTGTCTTCTTTATTTTTTCCTCCCTGTCTTGATATTTGTGCTATTTTCAATATATTTTGGATAATTTTAGGGATCATTTTCCTTGAATTAGCCTGCGTAGTTATTGTACCATGAAAATGCTTCTTTCTGTTACATCCAGGGATCACGGTGAGGTATTGGCTGATGCTCTGAAGACACTTCTTTGGGAAGGCAGACAGCAGGATATGCTAAGAGCTGCTGCTTTCATTAAACGTTTGGCAACATTTGCCCTCTCATTTGGATCTGCAGAAGCGATAGCAGGTTAGGTCTTGTTTTTCTTTGTCCCATCCTTTTTGAGCACCTCCGAAGCTTCTATAATATTCCAAGATGATTAATAGTAATAAGGAATTAAGGATGCAATGATTGCACAGAGCACTTGTCCGGACTCCGGAGTACTTGTCTCTATTTAGTTCGAGCGTTGGTTGTACAACAAGTATTAGTATTGTATTAAACCTGCTTGAATACATTTCATTACTGAGTGCTCCCCCTGTCCTGAAATATAGTGTACTTTCATTTGTTATAAGTCAACCCACTTCATGTTTGACTAAATTGTAGGGAAACATGCTAACTTCTACCACATCAAAATGATAGGTTATAAAAATACATTCCATAATGTTTCTTGTGGAGCCTATATGATGTAACAAAATAGTATTGTTCTCTATAAATTTGGTTGAACTTAAGATGGGTTGACTTAGGACAACTGAAAATACACTACATTTCAGGACAGAGGAAGTAGTGTAATGGGTAGTTATCAAGCATTATCTTCCCTCCGTAGTTTAATGTCATAATTGTTTATACGGTTGATGATTATTATTTCAGCCTTGGTCACACTGAAGCATCTCCTCCAAAAAAATAGCAAGTGCCGCAATATGTTGGAAAATGATTCCGGTGGCGGTTCTCTGTCTTGCTTAGTTGCGGTATGTAATCTCATGTTCTTTTTCCATAAATGGATGTCTTGACACTGTATTTATTTGACCATGTTGTTCCCTCTTCCTTTATCCAGAAATACAACCCCGAAGCTACGGATCCATATCTTAGTGGTGCACTTGCTTCAGTCCTTTGGGAGCTCAGCCTCCTAGAGAAGCATTATGATATCTCTGTTTCCTCAATGGCTTCAAATATCATGAGTATGGCAAACTTGAACCCCACCCAGAACCCCGTTCCTATCTTAAATGTGAACCCTCTTGAAGCATACAGAGACTTGTCAATGGAAAGGGAACTATTAAAACCAGCTAGCAAAGCATTGCCACTGAATCTCAAAAAGAAGCGACGTGGCAAGGAGTTTGTTGCGCTAAGCCCAGATGTACTTGAGAAGGCAGATTGCTCAGTGGATAAAGACGAGCTCGAAGAGAAGTTGCAGAGCCATTTCACTGTGCTAAGAGGCATCTCGGAGAATGAGAGGTTGAGGGCCGAGCTGAACCACACGTTGTCATCCATAAACATGTACAAGGAGTACAAGAAGCAGAGAAAGAAAAGCATGAAACTTAAGACCGGGAGGAAAAAGGTAGCAAGGGTTTAGGGCATTAGACGTGTTATAAGTTCCAGGGATCTTTGCGCTGGTGTAATTATGTCAAAAATTTTGGCTTATTTCTCATGGCTACTATAGCGCAATTTTCTGGTACCCTTTTGGCGTTTCTGGACACGATACTATAAATTGAAATATTTGTCACCATTCGTGATTATGGGAAATGATTCAGTCCGTATTTAGGGTGCTGTAGTTTTCTCAAAAGGCATCTGAAACAAACTTTAGAAACTGTAGCTTCTCTGCTTTCAGGACAATTTCAGGAGCTTCTGGCTCAGAATCTCTCCAAAGAGGTCCTTGGAGGGTGCAGTCCAGTTTTGGAGTTCTCTAGGAGAGAAGAATCTTTGATGGTAAACTGAGCTCGTCAGTGCAAGTATATTCAATCTAATAAAAGAAGAAATGGCCCTTATGAGAGTGGCTTGTGGGCAACCTTTGCATCTACGACATTTGCATATACGACGTTAGCTAATTGGAAACAGGGGATGCAGTAGTGTCATAGGTAATAAAGCCATGTATGGAACTTGCGAGGTAACCTACCTAGCCACAAAAAAAAAAAAGTACAATGCAACCATCGCAACCATCACAAGCTTGCGAGGAAACCTACCTAGCCACAAAAAGGAAACAGTAAGGAAAAAGTGAATTTGGACAATTTAAGCCTGCATATGTCCTCCAAGGTGCCAGACTTAACTATTCCAGCAACTGAATCCTTGTCAATTTGTAGACAAGCCTATAACATTTGCAGATGTAGACAAACCTATAACATTTGCAGATGATATTTCTCTTGAATTTGCTGTCACACTCATTTTATATAAAATACAGAGAATTCCCGTTGAACTCCCCGAAACAAGGAGCCTACATGTTACAGCACAGTAGATACCAGCAGCAGCGTAACCCTCTCTTCACGAGAATGGTGCAGGGTTGACGACGATATGCCGAAGCGGATTCGACACATCACCGCCGCCAGCGTGCTTAACAAACTCTGCGGGAGTGAGGAAGCTACCATGGCAGACACATACTATCCTCACATCCTCGCCTTTCTTGTACCTGTACAGGAAGCCGTCGATCCTCCTGGTGTTAGGCCCTTCTACCTTGGATGAGACCATTGGCATGTCCTCCATCATGAGCTTCCTGATGTCACTGGTACTGCTCGTCCGTGTCGTGAGTGACCCAAGTGTCCGCAGTCGAGGCTGCTCTGTCGCAGTACCATTTAGTGGCTTCTCAGCCGCTTTGGTCGGAGGAAGCATGTTATTTTGATTTGTATTATCAGAGGTTGATGGACTCGCATCTGTGGACTGGTTAATTGCGCTTCCACCAATACCTGGAAACATACAACATCATAGATATTGAGATTATTTGATGGGGGAAAATAAAAAGCAGAAATGGAGAGATCATTTGATGGGAGAAAATGCAAGCAGAAACTGGAGGAACAGTTTATTCTCCTTTTCCCAACAGCACAATCATCAAAACGATAATGCAAAACTATTTGGGACAAGTACTAACCATAGATTGGAATGTCAATCAAACATCATGCTCTACTTCAACATGAAACTTCAGGTAAAGTTCAGAAAAGATTAAGAGGTCAAGGGTTCAAAAGAATGGGACTTTAGATAAGGAGTTTGCAAGTGCAAGCATGTAGAAGTTTTGAATTGTATGTGTATTAGCTTCCCATGATTCAGTAAACAGTGCCTATCACCCTAAAGTTAAGGGTCACTTCCAACACGGTATGCAATAATTGTTGAACCAATTGACAATGGGAAATTAATTTAAATCGAAACGCCCCTTGTCAAGATAAGCTCGGACAAAGTCCCAGGTTTCAGCTCCAAGTTGAGGAGAAATGGCAATTGATGTTCATTGAGGAAGGGAAGAGACAGTCTCGAAATGGGGGAGATGTTAGATAGCCAAGCAGCGAGTGTTCAGCTAATCTTGGCTTAGTATAACTTTACTGCTAGTATATAACATAATATAAACACAAGCTTGTTATGAACTTGACATGAGCTTTGACCAGGGCGTTTGACTACAATTTTTGTTCGTAACAACACAATGCCAAATACCAAATTCCTTGCAAAAAAGAAAAGAAAAGAAAAGGAATTGATAACATACAAAAGCATTATCTTTTTCTGACGTAATTGAGAAGTGCAAGGTTAGTTTTCAGGTTAGTTATCCTTAATATAAGGCAACTGAGGTGTAGTTACAGGACCAAATCCTGGATATGCGCAATAGAGCAACCAAGTATGCAGTTGGCTGGAGTGGGATTTGGGGTGGCTACTCATTCAGTAGCCACACGTGGACTAGGCAATGGCTGGAGCACGTATGTGGCAGACGGGAAACTCGGAAGTCAACCGTGTTCTCCTGCCCAAATCTAGTGCTCGGGCTACAAAGTTGCGGACTAATGCATAGGAAGCCCGTAATGTTTCTAAAACAAGCATGCATCCCAATCCCATCAAGCAGCAGCAGCAGCAGCGAATAGAAAGAAAACCATGGTAGCTGTAGCTGAAGATGAGAGCTTAATTAAGCAAACACAAGCAAGCAAGCAAGCGAGTAATTGACTTGATTTGATCCATTGGTTCATGTATGTATGTATGTATACCTTGCTCCGTGGTGCAAACGGAGTTGCTCCCCTGCGATGCGCTGGACCTCCTCCCACCGTTTGCGCCACCGACGGCAGCGGTCGCATCTACGGCGGCAGCAGGCTTGGGTCCGGTGGGTACCATGGAATTCCGCCTCTCGACGCGCTTCCGTCGCGCCTCGAGCCGTCGTCGGCTCTGCATCTCGCGCCGACGCCACCGCTCCTCCTCGGTCTCGGTGGGCAGCGAGGAGGTGCGCAGCAGCGGGAGCGGCGCGGCCGGGGACGGGTTGTCGGGGTCACCGTCGGCGTCGGCGTCGGTGAGGGAGACGGAGCAGACGGAGGCGATGGAGGAGGACCGCGCCAGGCGCGGGCGCTTGGCGGCATCCGCGTCGGTGCCGAACCGCCCGCCTAAAGAGAGGCCCAGGCTCAGCTCGACGTCGTCGGTCTGGCCTCCCGCGCCACCGCCGTGCTGATGCTGCCCCGCCCCCGCGCCGCCGCCGCCGCCGAAGACGCGGAGGAAATCCCTGGACGCCATCAATAGCTAGCTAGGTAGCCTCGACGCAGGAAGCAAGCAAGAAGCTTGGGGGAGAAGGAAGGAAGGAAAGAATTGATTAAGAGGAATCCATGGTGGATGGTGGTGGGGGAGGAGGAGAGCAGGAGCGACGGACGGACGAATGGGGAACAGCAAGATGGATGTCGGGAGCAAGAGCAAGCACGCGGACGGACGGACGGACGAACCTTCCTAGGAAAACCAAGGAAGGAGACGCGAGCGAGGCAATGGCCACCGCGGCGCGGGCGACCAATTGGGGAAGAAAGATTAGGATATGGCGACAGGCCAGCCAGCAGCAGATTGGAAAACGAGAGAGGAGACGATAAGATAACAAGAGCAATCAGATCTCTCCCTGCAAGCTGCCCTGCCCTGCCCTGCCTGCAGGAGGAGAGGGAGAGGAGAGGGGAGACGTGGCCGTCTAATCCGATTTGCCCCCACTCTGTCCTCTCCGCCTCGCCTCGATTGATTGATTGATTGGGGTGGGTTGGCAACTTGCTTGGGATTGTGGGGGAGGGAGGCGTTTCTTGCTGCTGCCGTGGATGGGACGGTCGGCGTTGCTAATTGCCTATTGGTACGGTACGGTGATGATTAGTATTATGCTAAACATGCGTTGGTCATCGCTGATTAGCGGGCGGCAGGCAGCGTGTTTGGTGGGCAAGTGGCTGGGTGGCGGGTGGCGTGGAGGGAGGCGACGGGGTGTCGGAGCGGACCACCCCACCACGCCGACACGTGTTGCTGTTGGGTGGGCCACCGCCACCACGACTGAGCAGCAGGGTCGGGTCGGCTCGGGGCGCGGCGCAACAGGGTACAGGTACGGGTACAGGCAGCCAGGTGCGTTGCGGGGACGTGGCACGTGATGGGCCTCCCACAGACACACAAGTGGCGCGGCAACTAGGCACTAGGGAGGGGCAGGAGGGGGGACCCACGCAGCATCCGAGGGATGAATGAATGAAATAGTAGACGGGGCCCACACTGTACTAAAAAGAGGATCGCGTGTCGTGTCGATTCCGCGACCAGCCACGTATGTACGTGGAGTACGCCAACGCTGCTGCTGCTGCCGGCCTGCACTAGCCGCCGCCCCGGCCCGCCACTTGCGCTTGGTCCCCGCGGCACGCGACGTGGGCGAACCGGACGGCGACAGGAGGCCCAGGCCATGGCCAGCGCATGAACGTGCATCAAGCAGGCCTGTGTTTAGTTGGTAAAAATATTTTAGATCGGCTGTTACCCTACTACGTTTTTGTTTGTAGTTTGAGTTAATTATTATATAATTATATATTAACTAGATTTTAAGTTATTGAGTTTGTACTTTTTAAAAATTATACAATTAGATTTCATCTTAAAAATCTTTGATTTAATATTACATATATCACATCTCCAAAAATATTTTTGATGGGATGGATATCGTAGTATAAACAGTTTTACAATTAGTCATCTTGTTTATCTATAATTAATTAATTATACCATCTGTTCCACAATATTTTTTTAGGTTTAACTACTTATAAAGCATGGGTTTAATTATTGTCTTATTTAAATATTTTTATGTAAATTAAAAAACAAACAAAACGTCATTACAATATCTTTAGTGATGTAATAGTTATTTTATTAACAAATTTGGTAATATTTATTAAAAAAGATTCAAAATAAGGTACTGTACCATTTGTTGGGTTTTATTTTGGAAAATTAAACAAGGCCTAATTAATTAATTGTTGATTATTAAAATGGTACCTTGAGCCAGCGTCACCGGCCGGTCCGTCACGTCAGACAGGGGATGCCACTTGCTTGAGTAGGCTAGCCAGCCAGCCAGAGTAGCGGAAGCAACAGCCGTCGAGTCTGACCACCACGCGGAAAGGAAAGAAAGAAAGCTGCCTGTCTCTGCTGGGCTCCCATCATCCACCACGCAGAGGCCCGTCGCTCTCGTGCGTGATCCGCTAGATCATCGCCGTCGCCCAGACGGCGACGATGGATGGCGGAGCCAAGCCAACGTCGCTTTCCATCCTCACCAGATATCACTGTTCGGTTCCGTCCAGGTGAACGTCCGTCAAGCTAATTAAAAGTAGTAAAAACTATACACCCATCGGTTGACATGTGGATCTAGGTTGGCTAGGCTGCTAATACTGTCTCTTTACCTCCGTCCTCAACAACAATATTTCAAAGTCCGATCCTCAAACAAAAGATGGACCCTGAATTTATATATTTAATAAATTTGAAAATGTTCTTTAATGGGCTTCAGTATTTCCTGAGATTGCAACATCAAACATACGAACAAAAGTTTTTTCTCCATATTTATATCAATAAACCAAGACACATAAAAACCAGTTTATATCATAAACAAGACTCCAAGAGCACTAATATTTATGCAACCAAATATGTACATGTATACTATATTATGATATGGTGAACCTAGCAATACTATAACTAATCTAAGATAACAAATATTCATACTTGTTTTTTTGAGATAAATTGTCTACATCCAGACTTTTGCAGTGCAGATTCCCGTTTTCAAATTTTAAAACAGCAAATGACCAACACCGTAGGTGACACGGTTACTGATGCTTCATATATATCAACTAAAAAAAAACAGCATCAACAGTAGACAGAACCAGTCAATCACTGGGCTTCTCATTACCGAATATCATGACAACGGCATTAAACATTGACATACTTAGCATTATCGAACACCATACCATGGCAGCAGCATTAAACATGGACAGATTACTGCAGTCGCCACTTCATAAGATTAGTGCCTAACCTCCCAATCCTGATTGGCAGATGACACAAGTTACGGACCACACAGTCCAACCAGCCAGTTGACAGGCTCATCAACGGACAACAAAATTCACCTACCACCAATGGACGACTGCAACTACCAGTCTCTCGTAGCGACCCAGAACGGTACATAAAAAATAATCAAGCTGTCTCATCAGCAATGCTCCTACAAACAATCCCTGCACTCAGCTCACTTGAATGTAGCCTTATGCTTCCTAATTTGATGTAAGCCTACCACCTGATGATGCCGCCTCTAAGCAGCAGCAACAGGAGCTTGTTTAGGGCCATTGTTCACACGATTGAACCTCCCATTCCCATTCTGGTAGGGTCGAGATGGGTGGACACCATTCCCATTCTGGTGGTAATTGTTCCCTTGTGGAGGTGGGCCCCGTCCTCGTCCAGGGAACTCATTCTGATTTCTGAAGTTGTTCCTCCGGTTGAAGTTCTCACCACCATCGTTCCTATGGTTGAAGTTCTCGCCACCATCGTTCCTGCGGTTGAAATTCTCGCCACCCCCATCGTTCCTCCGGTTGAAGTTCTCGCCACCCCCATCGTTCCTCCGGTTGAAGTTCTCACCGCCATCGTTCCTTCCGGTTGTAGTTCTCGCCACCATCGTTCCTCCGGTTGTAGTTCTCACCACCGTCGTTCCTGCGGTTGTAGTTCTCACCACCGTCGTTCCTGCGGTTGTAGTTCTCGCCACCATCATTCCTGCGGTTGTAGTTCTCACCACCGTCGTTCCTGCGGTTGTAGTTCTCACCACCGTCGTTCCTCCTATTGTAGTTCTCACCACCATCATTCCTGCGAATATAGTTCTCGCCACCATCATTCCCTGCGGTTGTAGAACTCCCCTTCATTCCTGTGGTTGTACATCTCCCCTTCATTCCGGCGGTTGAAGTTGTCACTGCTTCTGTAGTTGGCATTGTCCACATAGCCACTTCCCCGCCCTCTGAAGTTATCACCATGGTACACTCCCCTGCCAGATTGGAAAGCGACCACCTACAACATTGAACAGGGCTTGAGTCCAATGACTACATTGCATAAATCAAACAATAGCAATGAAGTGTTTAAGAACACCCAGCACAACAAATGGGAAATTGTGTTATTTCAAATAGTCAATTGAAAACAATACTGACCAGTACAAAATTACAAAAACAAGGTCAGCAGATACAGCAACCTAAAAGCATCTTGCCATGTCCCCTACACGAACTTGCAAGACACTCAAACCATTTTAACAAGCTGAATAATCTGTATGATGATTAGTATAAAAGGGGAAGAATTTGGCAAAACTTGTATCAAATTGAGAACAAAGGTACAGGGGAGGAAAAAGGACTCTGATAGATATATCTTCACATTAAATTTATGGTTTACTGCAACTTCAGATCAGTTATGCTTACCTCGTGAATTGGCTCTTTTAAGCGCCTCAATGCCGACTTCTTTGTCCTCCATATGAACCGGGGATGCCTGGGTGACAAATAGGAATCGTGAACTTGGCCACATATTGTCAAAACCACTATGACACTGATATCAGGTTAAAATATGACAATCAAAACTATAGTTATCAAGCAGCCACACACACACACACCAAAAAAAAGGTTATCAAGCAGGAAAAGAATCAGCAGTCATCTGAAAGACTGAAATATCAATCATTAGAAATCATCTATCCAGCAGCAACATCCAAAGATAGCAATCAATCATTAGAAATCACTGCAACATCCACAGATAGTAAATTCGAATAAAAAATGTGAATTCCAGTATTCATGTATTTTAGATGCTGATAAATTTCAAAACCACAAAGAAAACTATGATAAGAAAAAAAAAAAGGATTACTTTAATTATGGCACTGCAAAATTTCTACTAGTCAAGTACAGCAAGGTTCAGAAAAGAAACTAACTACTTTAATTAGATGCTGATAAATTTCAAAACCACAAAGAAAACTATGATAAGAAAAAAAGGATTACTTTAATTATGGCACTGCAAAATTTCTACTAGTCAAGTACAGCAAGGTTCAGAAAAGAAACTAACTACTACTACAACTACAGAGTATCAGTTATTGGAAGAATAAATAATAGAAGACTAACCTCAATTGCTGCTTGCATAGACTGCTGGGACTCGTACTCCACAAAACCAAAAACATAACGATCGACCTGTACCAATATGATATGAATTTTCTAAACCAAAATCGCAGATAGAAGAACCCAACACCAAAAGTTCTAACCTTATTGTGCCGGACTTGGACACCACCTGGCTTTATAGTACCAAATTTCTTAAATTCCTCCTCGACCATTTCAATATTGGCATGGAAAGGCAAATTCTTGACGAAAATTGAATAGCCTTGCTCTGCAGGGCAAATCAATAGTGTCAGCATTGCTAATAATGCTAAAAGACTTAATAATAGGACTAAGTCACAAGCCAAACAAACCATTGCGAGAAGAATTGTTTTGAGCAGCAATCCCATCACCAGTTTCAACAGCCTGGGTAGGTTTCACGGTTGGTTTTTCAGGAGCTTCAACAGCCTTGGACACTGGTTTAGCAGCCGGCTTCTGTTTGGAAACTGAAGGCGTTGTTTTGGCAACTGGAGGAGTAGGTGGGCCCTCTTTCATGACCTTGACCTGTGAGCAGGCCACATTAGTAGGTATGTAATTAGTATAAGAAGCAAACTAAAAATCCATATAGTGATATCAGCCAAATCACTTCTACAATAAACTAAGAACAGAATCATGTGTTATGAGTTAATAAAACAGAAAGCTGTATACAACGATAAATCAAACAGAATGATAAATAACTCACAATAGATGCATAAGATTTCTTAGTAACATCCGTCTGAGTTGGAGGAGGGGGAGGAGCAGCAACTAGGGCCTTTTTGAGACCCTCTTTGGGCACTTGCACAGGTGGCTGGGTTTTAACATTATTTTCAATGGCAGTGCCATTAGAAGAGGGATTGCTAGTTTGCCTGTCTGTGACATTACTCTCAGCTGTCACATGGTCAGAGATCACACTCTTGTCAGCTGGAATAGGTTCTGGTAATGCTGAGCCAGTTTCAGATGCAGGTCTACCATTCTGACTAATTCCATTTTCTTGAGTAGCAACTTGATTTATCTCAGCTGGTTTCCTTTCCGAAATAAACCTGAATATATCAGTGAGAACAAAATAGCCACCACTTTCTTGTGGTGCTAGGAAGAATGACTGGGTAAACCTATGGAAAACGCCTTCATCTGAAGTCAAGGATCCAGTAACAACAATGAGCACCCCATCCTTGTGAGATAACTGTGCATCTGCAGTCTCTATCTCTGTTAAACAGTCTCTGACGTCCATAGACATAATTTTTTCATTAATTGCCTGCAGAGAAAAAGATGGATCCGAGAGTAAATCTCAATTTCAGATGGCATGCCTATTGTACAAATGAGTCAATAAATCCGCGTACAAGAACTTACACTCATAGTGCTGACATACACCAAAGTTCCATTGGAATCTGGTCGACCAAGAATACTTGAATCTTGGTAAAACTTGTGCGCTTGTTCTGGTTGCTCATGTAGAATTTGATAATATTGCTGAACAAAAGCGCCACCTATCTATAGAAAACAAAAAAAAAAAACATTCAGTTATATTTGTGACAATCCCATGCAATGAATAGAAACACTGGAGAATGTAGATTACCACGTGGGGACTTATAGGGTGGTTTGCTGGGTTCCCTGCTTGCCCTGCCATTTCTGAAGGGAATAACAAATTAATGCCTTTTCACAAGCACAATAGTTACACCTCAAAAGAACCACAAGCAAAAATGCAGCTTGTTAGACAATCAAGGGTAGAAAAAGAACTAAACAAAACCAAGAGAACAAATTAATGCCTTGCCACAAACACAATAGTTATTATGCCTCACAATAACCACAAGCAGAAGTGCAGCTTTTAGAAGTGGACAACTAACAGTAGAAAATGAATTAAAAATGACAAGCAAACCCTAAGCATTTAGATCTGTCCTCCAAATCGGTAAAAGGTAACCTAAATTTTGTATATATATAAATATACTAAAAGAATGACACATGCCTGGTTTCAACAATCAGTCAAATAGAAACCCTAGGTTAAAAAGGCATAATCCTAAGCCCAAACTTGTAAACATCAGGCATTTTCTAAGTTTCCTGTCCAAAAACCCCCAACAAGATTATCACTGACAGAAAACGATACTGAAAAAAAAATTGGTAGCCAATCATTCATGACACTTGTAAAACAGAAGCCTTCACTCACAGTAACCTTTGATTTTGACACACTTAGTAGTTCACAATAAACAAGTGTTATTACACGCATCATGTTCCTCTTGGAACCTGCTACGGAAGCGAATCAGACAAATCAAATAGGCAATGCACAATCTGGCAATCCTTGCAACACTATAGCAGGGTTCCAAAAGGCGGAACTAAGCGCACGCTGAAGCGCTAAGCGGACGGGTAGCACTTCGCTATGGGGGTACAATAAGCGCTCCCCAAAGCGGCGCGACCGCCTTGGTGGAGCAGCGGCTGCTGGCTCCCGCTGCCCTCCGGCCACGCGCGGCATGCGGCGCGGCGCAGACGCAGGGGCCGGGTAGGCGCCGTCGACGGTCCAGCGGAGGTAGGAGGGGAGAGGGATGTGCGTACCGGTGTGCGGAGGACGGAGGCGAGGGCGAGAGGCGGGAGGGGAGTCGCTGACGCCGCCGCCGCCGCCGCCGTCGCCTTGCGTGCCGAGGGCGAGTGGGGGGGGGGGAGGGAGCAGGGCAGAAGAAGATGGAGCGCCGGCGCTGCGAGAAGACGAAGAAACGGCGGCGGGCGGATGTCAGGCCGTGTGTGCCTTTTCTGGAGCAAGTGTTTGTTAGGGTAAAGAAACGTACTGGTGTGGCGAGACGTGGGTTTGGGCTGAATTAATGGGCTTTTAGATGGGCCACTTCTACATAAAAGCCCATGCCATCCTTTTTCTTTTTCGTTTCTTTTTTATTTTAACATCTTTTGATTTTGATAAATCAGCACATAATCTGTACTATCTACTATCTGTACTAAAATTCCTGCACGATTTATATTCTAAAAAAAATCCTGCACGATTCGCGTGGAATTCCTGCGCTCGGTTAGGATGCCTTTCACCGTGGACTTTATTTTGGTGAGCCCTGCGAGCGAAATGACAGCTCGGGTCACAGTACTGGACGAGCTCGCTAGCCTGGACGAGCTAGCTATGGTCCTGGTTCTAGGGCTGCTCGTAATTCCTCTACGCAGGTCCGTGCACTTCGAAAAAAATTCTACCTCTGTTTATCTTGAATCCACTAGGATTTTCTTCTCCCTGGTCTCATCTGGTGCGCTTCTAGGTTGGGGCCTTGGGAGATGCCATATCCCTTGCAACAAGTGATTCATTATTTATTTATTTTGGGGGGGTGACAAGAAAAAATCTGTTGTGCTTCCTTTGCAACAAGTAATTTGTTTAGGAATGAAGAATAGGGCTCAGGTTTTGATATCTCCAAACTTATTAGGAATCATACGCTCTTACCTTATGTCCAAAATACGCAAGGCATTCAAACATAGAGCATTTCCTTCTTCCAAATGCTTGATGAATATTGCCTCGTCTTGACGACTTGACAAATTATCTCTGGAGATACCCAGTTAAGCATGCATCAATATAGATTAAAAAAAACAGAGTTTTGTGTCAATTAGTTTGCAAGTGTATCTGGGTTGTAGCCAAAGACTGACAAAATCCAGTCATGTTTTATTAAGATCAGAGTTCAAATGTGACAACCAGATTCCACTGATTTACCATCTTGATAGTCGATAACAAAATGGACCATTTGGTCCAGCCCACTCTTAGTTATTTGCAATCTGTCACAGGAATCCTTTGTTACTTGTAACTCTTAAGAATGTAAGATGCTTTTAATAATGCTGATGGGTGGCGCTTCTTATTATCACCTTATCTCACACAGTTGGTCAAATAATTGGGCGGATGGTTTGGTTGATCATAGGTGCAAGAATTTGGACTTCACATATCCAAGGGAACAATTTTATTCTTCAGTAATATTTGTGTCTTCTATCTATCAAGATCATAGGTGCAAGAATTTGGACTTCACATATCCAAGGGAACAATTTTATTCTTTGGTAATATTTGTGTCGTCTATCTATCAAGATTCTAGTGTGATTAATTCTCTGTACATGAAACTTTATATATGTTTTTACAACCTAGTTATTCTCTGCAGCTGCTAAACATACATTACTTTTACCATCAGGTCAGTTTCATGGAAAACAACAAAATTGTTTAGTCTATATGCTTCTCAAAGACAACTCCCTCTGTACTTCCACTGCCAAAATTACACCTTTCCTATGTCTTCACCACTTATGACTTCGCCAATGAGATTCTTAAAGATGGATCTTTCAATGTGCAGAACCATTCCTTGTAGCTCACTCATTGAAACTCTTCCATTTTCCCAATTCACGTACTGCATTCTTTGCTAGCTTGCTCTCTTCCTCATCCTCATCCTCTTCAGATAGTCTTATTGTTGTGGCCTCAGATCGGAGCATTTCAATCTCTGAGCATAATTCCTTGAAAAGACGCCATCCACTTGATTTCTTGCATTGAATGAATTGCAGTGGTTGTCTCACTGAACTGCCACTGTATATTTTCTTAGCAATGAGTTCATTTGCAAGATCAAAAATTAGTTTGCGGTGAAGCTTTCCTGCAGTTGGTTTTGCTTGTTCAAGGATAAGAAAAAGCTCTGGATTGATTGGGTAGCTTGGCTGCTGGAACAAGCAGGGCACCAACCTGGAATTTAGTTCACTGTGCAAGAGGCCAGATGCTGAGAGTATTTCATAAATATAATGATGGTCTTTATTGGCAGTGACTATTAACGGATTGTCATTTATTCTTGGAACCTCATCACTCGACAATTGTTTCCATTATTATGCAAGAACTCAAGCTTTTGGACGAGGGCTCTCATTTTTCTGGTATTATGTGGTTACTCTCGCTACTTTTCTTCAATGTTGGTGTGTCAGGGAGGCTTATTGAGTTCCAGCACTCATCCAATGTAAGTGTCGCAACATCTGAACAAGTAAAGAGAAAAAAACAGTTAGTTGAGCATTAAGGGCTAGATCGACCAATCCAGCAAGCTTGTGGGGCTCAGAGAACAACCTAAAAGCAACCGGTCCAGCTAAGAAAAATCAGTTATACTTTTGGGCTCATCTACATAAGTATATGTGCAATCCAAACATATATTATGTCCCTGTATGGGCAATTGTAACATGTGGGGGCTCCATGAAGATGTTAGGTGCGGGGATGAACTACTACTGGCAATGAAGAATTGATGCTCTTCAACTGGTTGGCAAAAGCAAGCAATTGCATCTCTACTGTCACTGCTAATTTGCTGTGGTTCTTCCCAGTTTGCTAGGCAACGAGCTACATTTGGGAACGAGCAAAACTTCACTTCAGTTCTACGGTAGGAGGGGGGGGGGACACATTAGTTGCATTGATTAGTTGCTTGTGATGATGGACTGATATGCTACAGTTAAGCATGCTTGTCATGTGCCAAACAATATGAAACCCAAGGATAATGCTCAGAGTCATGTGAAGAATGGTTTGACAGATAAAAGTTCTCACTTTTGAAAGAATTCGATATGCTCCTCAGAGAAGGCGACAGCACATCTTGATAGAATGTGGCATCAAGGACTGATACAGGACTCGGCATGTTCTCCAGTGGACGGATGTTCTTGTCAGTACATATGATAAGTGTTTCCTGGAAAAAAAAAATAGTCTTTGAGTAATCACTAACTGATGTACATGTACATAATGAATGATGAAACAATTAACAGTCAATAGTAGGTTCTTTGCCGTGGAAATATATTAGTCTTTAATTGTACCTCATAATTCGATGTCAATGTTGTATTGCTTTGATGGATGGATGATGTGTTGACATTAAGAGTATTTGAATAATTAATAATGCTCGTATCAACCTGCTTTGATAAACTGATTTTGCTTTCAGGAATCATGGCCTTATCATGGCCACAGATGCTATTTGATTGTGAAGCCTTTGATCTTAATTTGCCTCTTGGAGATACTTCTTCTTTGGATGTCTTGGCTGTGGACATCGGTGGAACTGTCGGTTGAGTGATCCTTCCATGGTCTGACTTTTGCATGAGTCTTGGGCTCAAAGTTCTAGAAGTCTTTGGTGAACTTGTGCTGCCCACATCTTCCTCTTGCCTGGACCGAGCTCTTTGATTGTGAGAATGGGTCTTCGTCTTGTTACAGTTGTCAGTCTTCGTGGTTAAAGGGCGCTCTTCATGCTGCAACTTTCTGTGGACTTTTGCCCCGGCAAGGGTAGCAACTGAAGCATTCTGTTTCATGATACCTCTTGCCGGCTTCATGATCACAACTGGAAACTGGAAGTCTTGAGCTTTATCGGTTTGTCCAGCGGCTGCCTTCTGAGTGGTCAGTGATCTGGCATTGTAAACATTCTGCTTTGCGTGTAACTTGCTGAGTCGTATCAAGAGCCCTCAAATCCTTATTACATCCCGGCATTGTGAGATTGCTGAGCCTTCTCTCTACGTCATCGTTTATGGTTGTAGAACTTGGCCCTTCTTTAGCATAATATCTAGTTGTACTTATCTTCTGCTGCTTCCAAGGTGCAGCTTCAGGGACGGTTCTCGGAGAAGGTTTGGTTTTCAGTATTGTAGGCTGAATCTTTGGCTGCAATGTACCAAGGTCATGGCAGATACTCCTGGTGGTGTGTGACAGGTGACCATTTTGAATGTGATGGTCTGGTGTGTGTGATGTTGCAGACCCAGGGGCATCAAGAGTCTCTTCTAATCCCATGAGCTTTGCAATGACACCACTGTCCCGCCGATGGCTCGGAGATCGTTGGTATTTCAAATTATCAATGAGAATGTCATCGGTGTTTGCATAACCAAAGTTTTTCAGGTGTAAACTTGACTTGACAGACTCATCCCTACTGTCCAAAGATAACCTAGGAAGATCCCTGAGCTTGGATGAAGGCATCTTGCTGTCTTGAGCTTCTACCTGCAGCAGCAGCTGTCGATCATCACATGAGAAGCGTGGCCGCCTTATAGATTCGTCGACATATGCAGGAGGCACATTGCTCCTATCAATAGCAATCACATAAGTTCCATCTGTTGATTTGGATATAAGCAGTGGCCTTGGTGAGTCTTTGTGCAGTCCATCTCTGTGTGCCATCATTTTGGTCTTGATGGCCAGGACACGGGAGTCCTGGTTGATGGAGTCCTTCACGACATCTCTAAAATCAGTTTTTGCTGTTTGGATTTGGCATCTGTACTTGAAGACCGGGAGCTCCTCATTGGCCTACTCCTTCCTACCACAGGCTTCTCGTTGATGCAAGGGAGCTTCTGCTGTGCTGGTTTGCTGCTGTCCAGGGATGCTGGTTTGCTGCTGTCCAGGGATGATAATGAAGAGCAGGACGCTGAAACTGAAGATGCTGTCGATGATTCCGTTGAGAGGGTACTGTTCTTCTCAGTCACGCTTTTGCTTTTGCTGAATGATTTGTCCTGCGCAGTTAAAAGTCCTGATAATTATATCTGAATTCTTTGCTTTTAAAAGAACTAAAGAAGTGGTTAAAAATTACCACAGTGATGTTTGGATTAGCTGTGCTTTGCACCGGGGCATGCGTGCTGCTAACTGGCAGAGTATGGCCTGGACAACAGAAACACACTTTATTAGAACTGTATCCGAGAAGTATAGTTAGTTATATATGTTTTGCTTGCCTAAACTTTTTGATTACGGTGTAACTTTTTCATGACACTCTTGGGCCTTAGATTTTGCTGTCTTTATATGTGTGATGAAGTGAAGTTGCCTGCCTGCATACCATGGTTGTGTGATCGTTGTTCTTGTCTTGTTCATGTACTTTCCAAGAAAGAGTCGTTGTTTTTGCCCTGTACTACGTTCAGCATGAAATAAATAAAATTTTAAACTACTTCTGTTTGGCACTCTACAGCTTTTACTTCCAGCACCGTTAGTTGGTGGCCTGATGGCTTCTTGATTTTTAGGATGGATGGCTTGTTTCTTCAGTCGTGGGGACAGATAGCAAAGTAGTGAAAAAGTAGCAGAGGCCAAAGTACCTGGTTGAGGCAGTTGGTTGATGGTTCCAGGGCAGTCACCATGCCGTTGTCGTCCGGTGAGCAGGCGGCGGCGGTTGAAGATGTGGAACATGCTGGCCATGCACCCCATCTGGCCGCCAAATTCCTTCGCCATTCTATGTGCTCTTGGAGGAAAGCTCCTTTTTGAATTAAGCCGAGGTATGGATTGATCACGTCGGGATTGGCGCCATCGACGGGCTATCTAGGATCCTATTATGCTCAGGCGAGTGCAGGAGGAACCTGCTGACCTCGCAGGCAGTGGCACAAGAGAAAGGGGGCGTGCAGATCGAGCAGAGTGTAGGGAGTATGCGTGCATGGTCTGTGGGTGGTGGCTTCAGTTGAGATCGAGCAGTGACCAGTGAGCGTCGTAATGGTGGGCAGCTCAGCTATGTGATGTGGAGGGGGAGACAGGGAGAAGAGGCAGCAGGCGAAGGACGTGGGAGGGGGGACGCCGGGCGACGGGCGTGGCTGGCCCTGCACCAGCACCAGGACCGGCAACGCATGCAATGCAATGCTTCCGGCGTGAACAGGCCATGTGGGTTGGGGGATGATTGTGGGCGACGGGCATGTGATGGCTGGCAGGGAGGCAGGCATCGCCATCATCGTCAGCCTCATCATCCACCGGAACCGGAACAAGGACATGGAATGTTGAGGACGGCATGACCTCATCGCTGGCCGCTGGCATGGCTGTTCTTCCCAGTTTTCAGTGGAAGAAACGGACCAAGGGCAGCAGAAGGCGCAGCAGCCGGTCCGTCCGGCACATGGCGAGCTCTGCTCGGTGGCCGATCAGTTTCTTCTCCTCTGTCGCTCTCGGTGGACAATTCTGTTCCATTCGTCCTCTGAGAGTCCGGGGTGGTGTACATTGTACTTGCAGAGTGGCTGTGCTGTCGGTCGTGTTTCTGTGACGACCTCTGCACATTTTGCTAATTGCCATGCCATATGACAAGAGAACGACGTACAGTAAATGAGTTCACTGCATGCCAAGAACTCCTATCACCTCCATAACTCCATGGTACTATTGGTACATGGACTGACAGATTCCTCTTGTAGCCCAGGTGGACTGTCTGGAGCACAACCAGTGGCAGGCTGATTCACGCTGATAAGCCGGTTGAAATGCTTTAGTTCATTTTTTTTTGCTGCAGCTTTAAATTTCTGTTTTTCCTCATAGCTGTAAAAAAAATGTACTAAAGCATATAATATTATATGTTCATTGTGTAGATCTACTCATTTAGAGTCTAACACAATTTGATTTTTTCATTTTACGATTTTTTACGTGATTTACTATGATTTTTCAAAACTGCTTTAGGGGGTAATTTGTGGGTTTTGAAAGTTGGGGGTGATATAGACCGTTTCAAATAGGTTGGGGGTTATCTAGTCTACCATCCATAGTTGAGGGGTGATGTAGACTTTTTCCATATTATAATAGGTTTTGAAGGTTCCATTGGTCCATTGATTGATGTTTTAATTTGGTGCTGCATTAGCCCACGCATGCAGTGGTCTATTGTTTTTTGATGTTGTTAACCAAAAATAAATAAAGAGAAACAAAATCAATTACTGTGTCGTTCAACACGGGCGGATCCAGGGGCTGCCGGGCTGTAGTTCCCGCGGGAGGCTGATTTCTCATGCTAATTGATATGCTTAGTCATTAAATCGTCACTAAATTGCTTGATTTTTGTTACATCTCCATTAAATAGCAACCCCGAGACCCAATCCCTGGCTCGGCTTCTGGTTCAACATAGAAGAGTTCGTATTAGACGGGGGAGGCGTTCGCCGCGGGCAACTATGGGCGCCGCCGCAGGCCTTGAGTCCCATGACCGCTGCACAAGCGCACCCATCCCAGCACCCCAAGCGCAGTCGTGCAGCACCACGCGTGCGCGCACAAAAACGGGACACCACACGCAGGCGCATCTCAAGATGGCAACGGGTACGTACCCGATGGGTACTAGCCACCCACACCCGTCCCGCCAGATCGCACCCGTACCCGCACCGCTAACACAGACGGGTAAGGAATTATTCCATACCCGCACCCGCGCGGGTATTTCTTACCCGACGGGTAACCCGCACCCGACAACACACCCGTGAAGACTAAGCAAAATCATAAATTTATCACGGCAGCTGACAACAAAAGTCGATCATTGACATAATGCTCAGATTCAACACTTCAATGTTCCAAATTGCAATGCTCATTGACAAAAAAAATGGAGGTGAGAAGATGCGGACTGCAGCCTACACAGATTGAACAAGTTCCTTGCCGATGCACTGCTGAATGAAGCAGATTCGTGCATACTGCAGATCAGATTGCAGAATGGGCACTCGCAGTTTCCTCCTCGGCCGCATCGGAGGGGCAGGTGCTGGCGTCACGCGCTCGCGGCCTCGCGCCGTCGCCTCGCGCGGCGGTCGGAGGTGCAGGTGGTGGCCGACTATGGACTCGCGGTGGACTGGAGACGCGGTCGGCCGCGTCGCCCCTGCAGCGGCGGCGGAGTAGAGGACGGAGGCCCCAACGCGCAGGAGGGAGGCAGCGGCGGCGAGCCACGTCGGGTGGCGTGGGGACGTGGGTTAGAAGAGGAAGAGGGTGCCGACCCGGGGCTCGCTGCTCGCGGTCGCTGAGGCGGTGGCTCGCCGCTCGCGGTGGCTCGCAGTCGCGCGACTCGCGATGCGCGAGTCCTGCTCCTGGCGGCGGCGGCCTCCCAGGGAAAGGAAGAGGGAATGAAGTGAGAGAAGGGGTTAGGGTTTGAGGGAAGCTATATATACGGCTCAAATTTCGGGCAAATTGATGGGCCATGTTGGGCTAAAATTGGCACAGGCTGCCTGATTCTACGGGTTTGTTTTTTCTTAATTGTTTGTATGTAGCCATGCGGTATGCATTATACACCCACACCGCGCGTGCCGCGTGCCGATGGGTACAAGATTTCACCCATTAACGCATCGTACGGGCAGAAAAACGTTCCATACCCGCGTTTTAATCGGGTAAAACACGTCGGGTTAGCGGGTTTCGAAAACCCGTTGACATTTTGAATCATGGGCACACCGCGCGGCATCACGCGAACGGACAGAGCAAGCAGCGGTCGGAGTTTGTCTGCTTCATTTGTTATTAGCCTGATGACATCATAGCTAGCTTGATGAACATCAACGTGATGTCACATTGTGATTTATGGCCATTTTCCTTTACCAAAACTGCTAAAACATCGATGTTGCATATATTATTATTTACCAAAAAAATTTGGCATATTAGGCGGACAAGTAAGTTGTTAAATATTGTCTTATCTATATAGCAACGTTAGGGGGCTTAAGCCCCCCTCCCCCCCCAATCCATCCCTTCGCAGCGGTTATAATCCTATACATATCGACAACCTAACAAGAAAAGTTCCATCAATTATTGGTTTCCTACCCAAACTTGATGAACTAGATTTGCCCTTCATGGGCTTCATTATAGAAGTGGAATTTTAATGAAAGCTTGGATGCAAATTCTTTGTGTTTTCCTAGTGAACTACATCCCATCCCCCACTACTCTAAAAATAGATGGGCTAACACATGAAAATATATCATTTCTGTGATAGCCATATAAGGCATCTAGGTAATATCAGTACAACTTTATCAACCCTAACGCCTCATGCATATATAACACACAACATCACAATTCATATACATTGGACGTATGGCACCATTCTTGCCTAAATTAGTATATACTCTGTGTCTTGTGTACAACAATCAAATTTGCTCTTGTGTACCGTAATCAAATTTGCTAACACACGTCTCATAATCATATCTGATGGGAAAAACATCAACACCAAGATTTAACGAGATATTTGTTATTATAGGACTCCAAACATGGTGCTTTCTTATAATAGGATTCTAACATTTGCTTTTCTTTCTAATGACACCCAAAGCAATTACACTTTGCAAAACATGACATTTGGTCATTTTAATATCAAAATACATCTCTAATACTTGTATTTTGGCCTAAATAGACGTTTTTGCCCTTAGCTGCTTTTTGTGCGCCATTTAGGTCTGATTGGCCCCTCTCGCCTGGCCGGCTTCTGGCTGCAGCATGGCTGCCATCGCCTGAGCAACAGAGGCAGCTCTAGTTTACTAGTGACCCTACCATTCTCAACTAAAAACCTCAATCCAATCTCTCGCTACCATTTGCAGAGGGGATTATAACGGCAATCTGCGATGAGAATAATTGCATTCTTTTGCCTACGAAAGAACTCAAATCATCATAACGGCAATCTGCGATGAGAATAATTGCATTCTTTTGCCTAGATTTGCTCTTACCATTTGCAGAGGGGATTATAATCATAAAATATAGTACACTGCTTTGAACAGGGCACCCCCGGGCAGCACAGATGTTACTAGAACCTAACGGCTAAATATCAGGCTACTGACATTTGGTCTTTACAATTCTGTGATGCCATAAAAACTGGGCAAATCATTGTCATCGTGTACAATAAGGGCGTGGTGGTCACAGTTAACATTGATGTACAACAGTCTTTCTGAAGCCCATAGACATTCAGACCAGGGCCTGTTCGGCTGGCTGGTTGAACCCGAAACAACAGTTTCCTCTCACGTAAAAACCGGTGCAAAGACTGACCCAAACAATAGGCAAAGCCAAGATTTTTTCTCACAACAAATCAAGACCAAAAAGCCAAAGACCAAAATTTGAACAAGGCCCAGATCCGTAAACCATAAATCGTTCTTCAGTTAGGATGACCATAGTTGGTCACGAAATGGTACCTTGGAATCCACAAAGCTCTCAACGTCCCAGAGGAACGATTCCCTGTACCCCCGGTACAGGTGTACCCCATGGGCGAACGGCTCAGATCATATAACGGCATGACCGGCTTGATGGCCGTAAGCCTTCCAACCTGCCGTAATTTCGAGATGGTAATGATAGGTTAAGCACACAATTCTGGGACCACGCCGGCGTGCAATAAATGTAACTACCCAGCTTACATTGGAAGGAACTGAGTGCCTACTTCTGCAGCAAGCGCTCCTGCTGCTGCAAGCCAAGTATTCCAAAGTACATAGATCGGAAGCGTGATGATCCTTGTGGTGCAAGCCTAGAGGCCGCGAGGGGATCGAAGGAGAAAAGACCGCAGCATAGCTCCGCTGCCGTTGTCGACGGCAAGAACGCGGCGCACCCGTCGTTCGACCGCGGTGTAGCGCCGCCTATGCCGTCGTCCGCCACGAGACTGCAGGACTCGGCGGACTTTTTGGGTCTCACACAGGACGTCATGGTGGGCTCCCAACAAGGTCCCCACGCGCACTTGCACCCGCGCAATAGCGGCGACGAGCTGTCCGTCCGTCCTCGTCAGGGGCGCGACAGTCACCGGGGCCGGCGGCTGCAAAGCGACGTACTACTACTCAGGTACTCTTCGATGCGGCCTCTGCTGCCGCGCAATCGCCGTAACCCGTTGGGCCGGCGGCCCCACAGCGACGCCGACGACGGCCCCGGTGGCGGCAACGGTGAGCATGAGAACCAAAGCATGCGTCGTCGACTCATGGGTCTGCACTTCAGATTAGGCTACTGATTATCCAATTGCCCCCCTCATGCCGTCATGTGTCGTCTACTTGCTTATTATTTCTAAGAATCCAATTGAGTAGTACATGATGCGAGCAGATTTTTGGTTTGTCTTACTGGTAGCTACTTTCACAGTTTCACTTGAATATACTTGTTTCAGTTCTCGAATCGAGATACGTCAACAAACACTGAAAGCTGGCCAAGGAGAAAAAGACGTGGAAACGATGAGGAGTTTTGCGAAGAAAGGATAGATCAATGTGGATATGTGATTTGAATATACTTGTTTCAATTCTCGAATCGAGATACATTCCTAAGCCATGGAACAAACACTCAAAGCTGGTAAGGAAAAAAAGACTAAGGAAATGATGCGGAGCTGGCAAAGAACAAGACTGATGAATGTGCATATGTGACTGCCAAGACTAGAAGACTTTCAGATCTGATGCAAGTTACATAGTGCTGCAATTTCACTGTGAATGAAGAAATTAAAAAGAGGATCACTCAGAACACCATGTAATATATATATATATATATTAGTAGTACATGACCAATTGAAAACTATACTTATTATCCACAGAAAAACTGTACTTATTATCCCCTGTATGTAAGCAAACTTCACACCAGTGAGCTTATTTCAGATTGCAGTCATCGAAATTACAACAACCCATAGCTCCAAAAGACAAGTATAGACACTATTTTGCACTAATTCTACACGCATATATATGGACTACATCAGTAGCGCCAAAGTTTTTTGTTTCTATTTCAGGACCTGTGTACTCATGATATAGGGAGATGCAATTTTTTTTGCTTTTCTTGATCAGGATCTACGTACTCATGCTACAGAGATGAAAATCGTAACTCATATGAGGATGCAAAACTAATAGTAAGATTAGGGGGATTTGCAAATCAATCAATCCTAAAAGATTGAGCATGGGATTTACAATCCACATCATAACAAAATAAATACAACACATGACTTACCAAGCTTCAAAACAATCTAAAAGTTTGCTTTGAATTGCACACACAAGGGCAGATGGAATCTTATATTAAGTGGTTCAGGACGAGGAGAATGCACTTCAAGTCTGATAAAGAAGTGTGTTGTGCCAGAAAAATTCTGCCCAAAATTTCCGGTGCTCGCCACCAGAATTGCCGGTCCATTATTCACAAATTCAATGACTAAAGTTTTGTGAATGTGGGCTAAGTTGATAAATACTTCCAGATTCCATGGATAACCCTATCCATTCAGACTACCATAATCCATATGGCGCCAACTGCCAAGGACAGACAGTCTAACATAGATATTGATTTCTACAGTTCTCATGTAATTGAGAACATAGCACTACAAAAAGGCAAAAGATTGCCATGAATCCACTGACAACAGTTAATGTTGGCAACCATGAGTTCAAGTAACACAGACATAAATCTCCATGGATTTGTAAACAAGGAGTTAAACATGAAGGATGAGCTAAAATTTAAACATGGGAACTGCAGTACACTAACATAGAGTTCAAATGACATCAAGGAAATACATAGGAAAGACAGGTGACTGCCATAGCAGTTCCTTCTAGTGCCATCAGTTCATACAAAGCTTTAGATCCTTCAAAGTTCCAGCACACAAAACCTTCAGAGTTGCTATCATGGAGATCGGCATAAAACCACCAATGAGACTTAGTGGCCATAAATAAACAGTGCAAGCCATTGTGGCTAGTAAAGAACAAAAAGAAAATACATGTGAAGAAGCGCCCGAACGATAAAATTTAGGCAGTCAGGCTAGAGAGGCATTTGAATTGCACTGACACTGCTTATAAAAACATAACATCAAAACATAAAAATATTGAGGAAGCCAACTACAAGTGAATGTTGTACTTTTCCAAGTTTATAAATTGAAAGATATAGAGCATCTATCAAATATATTTGCCATAAGGTAGTGAAAGTGACTATGTACAAGTATATGATTAATTATGGAAATGCCTGGATCACTAACCAGATAACTAATAACATGCTAGGAGTCTCAGGCTTCAGTTGCAAGGTTGGCCCTCAATGAATTGACGATCAACCTGGAATTGGGACATGCAAATTGAACAAAAAAATTCTCGTGATTATAGTGATAACATGTTACTGAAATTCAAACTAATAAGGGTATGGATCCAGATGCAGTTCTATTTGCCATTGTTCACTAAAAGCTCAAGTACAAAAATGCAACTGTAACTGCACTGCTTGTTTGCTATGGTTCGAAGTTATGCACACCTTTCGGAAATTTCAACGCTGATCAAACAATTATAGAAACTCACAGCCACTGAAAACCTGCTGCACTCATTGGCTACCAATTGTTGTATAAGCGGTGGGGGACTGTGCCTATGTTTTGCTTCAACTTTGAAATTTGAAGCAATAGCTTGGCAGCGTCTGCAAAGCTAGCTTGAGTAGGTAGTAATAGCGCTCTATTGCTTTAACCCTGCTATTTGGAACTGGCACACCATGGGCTCGGTTTGAACACAGATATCACATTGTTGACCAGATTTTATATCTCCTTGAATGTTGCTTCCTTAGGTATGTGAACTTCATTCGATGGGACTAATAATTGTTCTGAAAAATCATTTAGCGGGTTCTCATAAGGAGCATTCATTGCTGCGTGGAGGATGGATAAAATTTCTTAGCATTGTTCTTAATGATTTCATGCATGGCATCATCTATCTGCATGGTTCTATTACATATATATAAACACAATATTCAGGCTAACAACTGGCAGTTTCATCGATTTCTTTTCCCTCATGTTTTTTTGTCAAATTGCATCATGTTTATACAAACAAGTTTCCTAGAATGACACAGGACCTCAAACAAACTTGAGAGAAAACTGTATCAGACTATACATGAAGAAGACATAGAAATATTCCTAGAACATGAACAAGAAGAAGAAAGGATAAGGACATACCAAGCGTAGGGAAGCAGTTCAACAGTTTAAAAAGAAGCACAAAGAATCTGCAATGAGTACTCTTATATGGTTGGGTTCTCTTTGGTGGTTGTAACCCATTACCGGACTACAAGTAAGAAAAAAAGAGACAATGAGATAACAAGTTTCACAATGAGGTGCAACAAATTTGGCAAATCAGATAACAAGGAAAAAAAGGAAACAATGGAATCAATAGTTCCTGAAAGAGATACCAATGTAATTATCAAAACAGGGTGCAAAGTTACAATCATTGTCAAGGAAAATAATGGAATATGGAAAATAACAAATGTACACTTGAAACACAACCATGACATTGGCCTCATTTCTAAAACAAAAGTTCTTTAGAAGCCACAGATACTTGACAATTGAAGAAGTTGATGATAAGAACTCTGAAGAAAGTAAATATACCAACTAGAAACATGGTTGCAATATCGTCCTATATAAGAGGTGGATGGTCTGCTTTACCATATGATGATAAAGCTGTATCCAACTACAGCTACAAAATTGGAAGAGAAAGGACAGTAAATGACATGACCCAAATGTTACAAAAAAGAAGGAAAGGGCTGAAACAGCAGGTAGATATTACCTATTAGCAAATAAATATATTTCTCTATGCTCAAAGTAACTTTTTACAATGAATAACACGATTTGTTAACATAGGAGAAGATCAAGCAAGACAAAGAGTACAAGATTGAAGCCCATTCATAAAGATTGGGGAGAGGGCTCGACCGCCTGCTCGGCGCCGCCGTCGGGTTTATACACTATGTCTAGGTACATAGTAAAAGAAAATTATCTAGAAAAGCCAAAACGTCTTATAATTTGGAATGGAGGTAATACTAAACCAGCCGTTTAAATTTAGACTTGTTCGCTCAAGCACCAATTTGCACGAACTCTGACTCAAAAAGACTTACCCAAGGCTGTAGACAGTTGAGTGGGACATGTCAACCTTCTGGCTACACTGCAGAGAGCTAAAACATTCACTTGGATACAAAGAGGACACATGTGTGCACAAAGATAGAAATCAAAGAGGACACGGTGAGCTGCTGCTCAAACCAACAGAAAATAGAGCTGAAAATAAAAATTGTGGTTCAATACTAAACAACAACTGTACCTTTGGGCTATATATAGAGCACGTTAGCTTCCTAGTGACAGAAACAATTGAAGCAGACCAAGGAAAATACACTGCCCATAGAACAAATCGAACATCAGGAAGGGGATCAACTACATGAATATGAAGAATATAGGTACAACAAGGAAGAATGTGGTACAAATCAAAAATCAGAGAGCTTCACGGACCTCTGTTGAGAGAGCTGCTTTTGGCGTCAACGTTAGTAACAGGGGAGCTTGTGGGTACAATTGTCAGCCCACAGCAAGCGAGAAGATATCAACCTCCTGTCTTCTGCTCAGATTGCTGGAAATGGCACGCAGACTAAGTAGAATACAAAAAATGAATGGCTGGAATGAGAGCACGAACCATGGACTCCTATAAATATATCACCAGATATGCACTAGGAATGAAATTTTAGTGAATTAAATTGTGGAGAAATGAAATACTGCACAGAAGAAAAATAGTAAATGTCTTTGAAAATTACCTGCAACCATCTTCACTTGCTGAATGTTAAAAAAGTCACCAAACTGAAGAGCTGCAACATGCAATATATCACCAGATATGCACTAGGAATGAAAACTTTAATGAATTAAATTGTGGAGAAATGAAATACTGCACAGAAGAAAAATAGTAAATGTCTTTGAAATTACCTGCAACCATCTTCACTTGCTGAATGTTAAAAAAGTCACCAAACTAAAGAGCTGCAACATGGAAGGTAGCTACATATATCAGAAACAATTCAACAAAAGCTTGATCCGTCAAAAACAAATAGATGCAGAAGTGTAACGCTAGTTACAAGTGTAACATATCATAATTCCCAAACACTAGGCAGAAATATTTTATTTTCTCATATGCCAATTACTATCAATCAATTATAGGTGTCATTTACCTTTGTTAGGCATTGAAGTGTAAGATTTTGATAAGCAGCCATGGGGAAGAACTTCAGTAATGTCTCCAGCTAAATAAAATATAAAAAAGGGTAAGGCCCAACTATTCCGTTAGCACAGCTCACATACAGTCACTAACAAAGTTCAGCTTCATCGATATATTACAAATAACCTATTGAATACTTCACTGAAGTCAGTCCAGAAAGTGTGGAAGATGAGGCTTGGCCACTCACAAATGCTTAAAAGCGAAGGCCCAGCAACAACGAAGGCCAATATATCTTTCCTCTACAGCAGTACTCCGTATAGTCATCCACACACTACTCCGACCGGCGGCTAGTCTGGTACCACAGCAGCAATTGCAGTGCCAATGTGGCATGCCAGCTCTAGTAGTATACCATGGCGGGCGGCCGGCATTCAGTTGGTTCTCCCTTTCTCCCCGCCGCAGCTCATCTTCAAGACATTCTCCTCTTCAAGAGCTGAGGTTTGCAGATGTTAGCGTCACTAATTAACAGTCTAACACCAAAGCAAACTACAAAATCATGCATTCATGCAGTAGTGATGAGAAGCGGGCCAATTGTAACACATTATTTGACCCATCACAGCAACATACTGAAGGCATTCATGGCAACAGGAGCAGGTAGTAATACTGATGGGCGAGACTTTTACAAATGCATGAACAAAACACATCCTCACACAAGCTCGCCAGCCATAGCCTAAATTCCCAATCTCAGTCTGTCTAGAATATAGTGTGTGAAGGAACACCAAATTTCCCAAAATATTTTTGATGGAAAAAATCAAAACAGAAAATCCAATTTCAGAGATAAAAACAAGGATGCCTGTTCCTGGGTTCTATTGGTTGCCCAAAAACAGAGAAACAGTGTATATGCTATAATCAGGAGCATAATCTCTGGCAGCAGGTCCTGCCGTTGCCTATCCGTGCTACAAAATAACAGCAAGCATAAGCAGGCTACTAGTGCTGCTGCATCTCATTGGGTTGCAGTTGCAGAAGAGAAGAGTTCAAACCAATCAGTAATTGGTGGATGCAGCTAACAAATAGCAGGCTCCTATTCCATTTTAACCACTGTCATTGGTTCGGGGCGTTCAGACATCCCGGATAATAAGTATACAATCCTACTTCCTACGGCTACTCTGCTAACAATGTACAATCCTATGACTACAATCCTATGACAACTCTTATTTATTATTAATTTATTAAATTGTGCTCTGAATCAAGAAAGAGATTTACCTGGCACTGAATTTCAACTAACAGCTATGTGGGAGCTATTCTGATTTGTACAAATAAAACTAGGAATCAAACAATGTTTACATCAATATGAGACTACTAGCGCTCAAGAAAAATGTAATTCATAAATCAAACCCCTCCTCACAGGTACAGAGCAGCCGAGCAAACCACACCCGCAAGCTACTAGCAAGCACAAGCTGGGGAGAGGAGGCGTATGAACACAATGGCACCAGCAACGAAGATGGCAGACCTGGGGAGAGACAGAGGACGAGGGCTGTTTCACCACCGACCCCCACGCCGCCCAGATGCGGGAAACAGATCTCGCAGTCGGCCACGGCGACGCTAGAGCCCTCCGATGGAGATCGGGCCAGCCACGAACGAGCCTCCAAATCGGCGACGGGGAAACTCCAACGCGCCTCCATGGTGTCTCACAACCTCTTCCACGGACACGAAGAAGAGACGGCACCCCATGTTCCGTGCAGGCGTCGCCGACGCGGACGAAAGGTGCTGCGTCGTCCGTGCTGGTTCTCCCATCTCATATCCCCATCGATCCCCGAAGCCCTGGCGGCCCGGGGTCGGGAGGATGCGGAGAGGAGCAGACCGGAGCAGGAGGAGGAGGAAGTGCGGGCGGCAAGGCGGACGGGGAAAAGGGGTCGGGGGGCAACGAACCAGCGAAGCGGTGGGATTGTGTGGCCGAGTGGTCGCGGCGCGACCGGGGATGCGAGGGCGGCGGACGAGGCAGAGGGCGCCTTGGGAGATGCCGCGGCGGTGGCGGCCAAGCAGCGGCGGAGGGAAAAGCGAGATGCCAAGCTTGGGTTCGAAGGAACAAGAACAGTCCTGTCAATGCATTAAGTTCTGACCTAACTTCCAAGGTAACGGACCACTCTGATGGTAAACGGAATAGCCCCAAGCCGGCGTAATCGCGCTCCAATACGAATATAACCTACATGACTCACTAATATCGCCCGAATCTTAAAGGAGGAGCAACGGCAGATATCATGGGGTACATTGTGTTCCGGGTCACACCCAAACATTCGGCGGAACGATCCAAAAGTAACAGCCTCCAGGATCCTTCTCAGCCCAGAAAAGCTTATCCTAATATGCTCATCCTTGGAGGAATCAACTGTGCCTTCAGGTGTGATAACAATCTCTGGTTTCCCAAATAGCGCTTTCTGTGTCACTGTGTGCTTCTCAATGATGCCGAAGGCCTCTTTTGACCTGACTGTTGCATACCTCTGAAGTGTATCTGAATCAAATGACATGACATACGACCTAAGGCTGGGACCTCCTGCGTTGAACTCGGGTGCAGTCCATGAGCCCATCTCTGGATGAGAGTTAGAAGCCTGAGATGAAGGCATGGAGTCAGTCGTCATAACTTGATTCAAGCACTATCTTCCTCTTCTGATCCCAAAGGGAGGCTCTTCATTGTCTTCTCGAGCTGAAACCTCTGATCAACTCTCTTCAGGAAATAACCATACATCAAGGGCCATCGACGTCCATTGCCGGCTGTGGACCTCCATTGGCTGGAGGATCGTGGCGCCCAGGCAAACAACGTCCACGGCAAGGGCACATCTTCATCGTCTGCAGGTGGCTGGTCTCCGGGCCCATGGATAGAGATCGGCGACGTGGGGAGAGGGAAGGGCGGCGTGGGGAGAGGGAAGGACAGGTTAGCGCGGCGGCCGTTGCCTCGTTAAGTGCGGGAGATGAATCGATAGCGGTAGAAGGGCAATATAGGTATTTTTAGAAAAAATACATGTATTTTATATATTATCAAATGAATTAAAATGATCAAAATGTCATGTTCAGCAAAGAGTAATTGTTTCAAGTGTCATTTGAACAAAGCAATTGTTAGAAGTCTATTATTAAAAGCACTATGTTTGGAGTCCCATAATAACAAATATACCGGTTTGAACGAAGTTACATGACATGCCCGCCTCACCGTGAGGCTCCTATTGTAATTTCGTTAACTTTGAGACCATTTGGATAAGTCTTTTTCAAAACTACTCATATGAAGGATGCATCACAGGGGACAAGAAACGGGCGGTTGGGGTTTATAATCCGAGATGGAGAAGGTGATATGATCTTGTTGACGCCGAATTTGTGTAAACGCATACCGCTGGGCCTTAGACGCGTCAAGAGATTGCAAACAACATGCAAAAACAACAAGTGTTCTTAACATGTCCTTATTCATGTCTCGGACATTTTTGGGTGTCAACGAGATCTTAAACCTTTTTTCTAGCGTAAGTGGTGGCATGGCTACAAGGGTCGCAAGTAGCAATTGATTTGGGCATATTTCGAGTTCATTCGAAGCCCGATTTTTTGTACAAGTTCCCCATTAAGCGATGAGTGCGAGAGTTGGAACCTATCCATGGTAGGTGAGGGGTTAATCAGGAGATCAAAGAGCTTGCAAAATTGTGTGGAGTTTGTATAAATTAGGGCTGTACCTCGTTCATGTAATCGCAGTGGCACATGATCTAATTGCTCTTGAGTGCGTGTGTTAGGTGGATGATGACCCTATCATGGCTAATCTTCCGGATTCTCACATAACATAAAAAAGAACGAAAGTAGCACTTCGTTTTAGTGCGACATTGGTTTTGGTACTTCCATCTCACTTTTGCATGCGTCCCAACGCTAAAAAAAAAAAGGAAAGTCAACCCCCACTCCAAGGCAACCAATGCACACGTATTTCTCCTTACTTTTCATGCGAATAAAATCCCGACGTCTCAACGCTTAAAAAAGGAAAGAAAAAATCAATCGGTCATTAATCATGCATGCTTCCTCCCTTTCCTTTTTGCGACAAATTGAAAAGGAAAGAAAAAAAAAAATTTGATAGGTCATTAATCATGCATGCATGGCTAACGCCTCTTTTCCTCATTTGGTCATTAATCATGATGCATGGCTAATGCCTCTTTTTCATTACTTTTCTTTTGCGACATATTCAAAAAGAAAGAAAAAAAAATGATTTGGCCATTAATCATTCATGCGTGGCTAATGCCTCCTTCCCCTTTTTCTTTTCTTGCCAAATTCAAAAGGGAAAAATCAATCTGCATTAATCATGTATGCATGGCTAGACCTTCCATCTCGACAAAAGTCATAGCACGCAAGGCGCACTCAACGCCAATCATGTTCTTCCAAATCAAGATGCACGACGGGTAACAAAAATCTCTCATTTGTGAAAGTTTCCCCATTGAGACCCATCCTCCGTCCATGTGCAAACGATCGCGACACGCCACCCCGCTCCACTACCCTTCCCCACCGGTGCCCTCAACGCGGGCGAAGCGCCTCCCATCGCGGCCGCCGTCGGCGCCCTCACGATCTCGGCTTCTGCCCCTCCAATGTGCAGGACTCCCTTAATGGCGCCCGACCATTGCGGACATAGCGGCGCACTCCGTCGCCTTCGCCGCCCAGGACATCTTGACGACACGGCGATGAGATTCCTCGGTCTTGCGGATGTCCCCATCCCAGCCGTCCGGCTCTCCTCGGCGCCGCCTCCGCCACCGTGTGGCGCATCACTTTGCCCGGATTGCGGTCATCCGGGCCTTGCGGCCCAGCCCTCGGCGTGCTGCTGGCGGGCTCAAGGTACCCTAGCGGCATTACTGCCGTCGCCCTGCCCGGCATAAGCGGCGCTCGCCACACCAATGACCAACTCGCCAGTCACCTGCCACGTAGCCCGCCATTGTGTCCGGATTATCTTAGGATAAAATTACCCCTGCAACTCGATCTATGGCGCCTTGGCGTGAATCGTTGACTAACGTGGCGGCATGGTGCGATCTATGTGTTTTTAGTTTCACAACATTGTTATCTTATCACGCGATCAATATGTTTTATATAAAAATATTATAAAAGAAGAACGCACCCGAGCGATACTGGGGTTATATTGTATTTTTCAATATTGTTGCTGCCGAGCGTGCAGAGAAGTCACCAGGTACGCGCTTTGGAATCACCAAACATTTCTATTTCAAAAAAAAACTACTCATATGGGGTGGAAGAGCCTACCCCCCCCACCCCACCCCCCCCCCCCCCACCCCTTTTTTTTTTTTTTTTTGAGCAAGAGGGTGGAAGAGCCTACTGGGCCGCCTGGTCTGCAGTTTGATACGAAAGCACAGAGCACAGGCCCAAGTGCGGCCAACACATCCCTTTCAAGTTTGATTCCGGAAGCCACTTACTGGCGTCGACTGGGCACGAGGGTCTCCTCCATTTCACGGGGAAAAAATTACGTTCCACTCACGTATCCCACTTGAGAAGTTGACACCTATACATATTTCAGCCCAGGAAACAGAAATCCTCGCCGACTTTTCAAACGTGCATTTTACACCTCCCTCGGGCGGTTTTTTTAAAAGCGGTTTTTACTACACAGTAACCACGGGTTTGCTACAGTGTATGTGGTTTTGCTACAGTCAGTGCCTTTGTCTTTTTCTTTTTTTTTAAAAAAAAATTAGGTTGAATCTTTGAAAAATGTAGTAAATCATAGAAAAATCATAAAATAAAAAAATCAATTTTGTTAGACTCCACATGAGTAGATCTACACAGTGAATATATAATATGGTATACTTTAGTTCAACAAAATAATTATAGAAGTTGCAGCCATTTAATTATTTACTAATTATATATTCACTGTGTAGAACTCTTGTACTAAAGCATATCATATTATATATTCATCATGTAGATCTTACTCATGTGGAGTCTAACAAAATTGGGATTTTTTATTTTTTTATGATTTTTCTATGATTTACTATGATTTTTCAAAGATTCTCACCAAATAAATAAAAAGAAAAGACAAAACCTTCAGAGCAAAAAACTTTATACTAAAGCATATTATATTATATATTTACTATGTAGATTCATACTCATGTGGAGTCTAACAAAACTGGATTTTTCATTTTATGATTTTCTACGATTTACTACGATTTTTTCAAAAAGATTCAACCGGAATTTAAAAAAAAAAAAAAGACAAGACCTGTACTGTAGCAAACCATTGTAGCAAACCCGCGGTTACTGTTGCAAAACCACCTTCAAACCGCCCCGAGGAGAAAACGGCGCATTTCAAAAGTCAAGTGGAGCGATCATCCTGGCTGAAATATGGCGAAGTCAACTTCGCGGAGGGCCATGTGATGAACGCGACTTTTTTCTTCCCGGGGACCCGTCGATCCGATCCCAGCCTTCCTCACCGCCACCGGTGCAGATCTAGATCGGAGCTAGCGAGCTAGCCAGCTGCCAGCGGCCGACGCCGTCCGCTCCGGCGATCTCCGATTCTCGAGATGGCGGCCGTCCCTGCTGCGACGCCCTTTGACAGGTTCGGATCTCGGGTCTTCGTAGGCACCTGCCCTCGACGAGGAAGTCACCAGGTACTACGATCGCCAGCTCTTTCTTCCTCGGACTGCGTCGTGTGCTGTCTGCTGTCCCCTTATCATTCTACCACTGCAATTCTAAAGCGTGTGCGCTGCTTCATCGTTGCCAGTGACGACGAGTCTCTGGAGGGCTGCAGCAGGAGCTTGACAACTGCAATGACCAGGTGTCTTGTTTGACTCTATCTAGCTTATAATATATGATATCTGTGTAGTACGTATTAGATAGTCAGCTTACGCCTTACTGAGGCCTTGAAATAAGTGGATTGCATTGCTGCCGACCCTTTTGAGCTTGCCGCAATGTTTGGGTACCGGCACACTGTATGAAACATGTTCCCTTGCTCCTGATGATCACTGTTGTTTTTTTCTTGGCGTATGCAGGAAGTAGCTAACATTCTGGCCAATGGCATCAAACTGCGTGAGTACACAAAGGCGTTGAGAATAACATACGCCAAATTGAGCTGGATTCTATACAGGTGATTGTTTTAGGCATTGTTCACTTATCTCTTTCTTGTTAAGTAGTTAATGCCAATTTATGCTTTGGCAATCAAATGGTGATAAATTTTCCAACCTAATTTGTTGAATAGCTTTATGTTGAATTGATATGATTATTCTCTTAATCAAAATTTTGTGTTTAGACAATGGACTTGGGACTTGTTGAGATTTCATAGTGCTGCTGAAAAAAGAAATCACTAGTGGTTACTGTCTTGGCATTCAAGTTCTGTCTTTTCTTTGTAGGATTACACAGGAGAGTGAAAATATGGTTTTCTCTGCATGATCAAATTCGTGATTGTGACAATATTTTGTCACAAATGGAAACGGTTCTGACTGGATTCCAGGTAATTACATGTCCTTTTTTGTGTTGTTACTACATGAGACATTCCATTCATGCTGGATGACCAAGAGTAGCTGTACACAACCTATGTCAAATTTGGACTATGCATTTTTTTTTGTTAGCAGTTCAATTAATTGTTTCTGAACTTTGATTGTTAGTTACACGAAAATTTGACCTAGGGTAGGACCCTTTACATTCAACATGTCATGTAGTAAACTACAATAGAGATGGAGCTATGCACACCCAAATTCTGCATTTTCGCTGCTGCATTTCCATGCGTTATGCAAGGACTGCAATTTCAATTTATGTGATCCATTGAACAAATTCAGTGATGCACTTTGGATGACACCTTTTCTGGATTATTAATGGTTCATGACTTCTATTTTGATTTAAATGTAGATGAAAACACCCTTTTAATGGCAGACTATTCAGGCTTTACCTTTGTTTAGATAAAAAACTGGCCCTCCCCTTTCTTTACTAAGTCATATTTCAATGTTTTGACTTCTGTAGTAGACAGAAATTGTTCCATAAGTTCGCAGATAAAGGTCCTTCAGGAGAATCCCATGGACATGGGATTAAAGCTGAAAATCGTGGGTCTGGTTCACTGCATATATTGTATATTTCATTCTTAGGTTTGATTTCCGTTGTTAAGGCTGATTTATGTTGGACATGATTTTGTCCATCTCCCATGTTTTATGGTTTTACCTTGGTTATTCCTTTAGCTGGTGTTCTTGTCTGATTTTCTGTGCACTCAACTCTGAAAGTGACATTGTTGGGAAAATATTAGATTAGATGATGTTTCTTCTTCTTAGTTGTTATGTTTATCAATGGACATGTAAGTATAGGTGCTACTATCACATATAAGATATAACACCATTTTGCTTTTTTGCTCACATTTCTTAGAATTTAGAAACGAGATGTTGTAAAATCACATGAAGCAATAGTTCCCTAATATTTCAAGTGGAGGCACTATTCTCTGGTCCGTCAGATCCTCAGAAATAGTTCATTTTGGAAATGGTCCCAGTATTCATAGTTTATATTATACATAATATTTTTTCTTTTCTCCATATTCAACTATCTCTACGATCTTATGTTGGCTCTTCTTTCTCTTTTTGGAAAACAAATTGCAGGCTACAGAGTCTAAACTGTCAAAATTTGTTGAGGATAGTACCTCCAAGAATGATTGACATTATTGTTGATGGAGAGGTTATTACTTTACACTCTTTTTATTATGCCAGACATATGCCAGCTTTTGACATTGCCGGGTTTTGTGTTTATTTGTACAGTATTG
This sequence comes from Hyparrhenia diplandra, assembly GCA_015847255.1. Classification (NCBI taxonomy): domain Eukaryota; kingdom Viridiplantae; phylum Streptophyta; class Magnoliopsida; order Poales; family Poaceae; genus Hyparrhenia; species Hyparrhenia diplandra. The sequence goes on from JADLZK010004820.1 coordinate 65,940, forward strand.
ATTTGGTTTAGTTTATTCTTTTCTGTGATCAAAAGTCTTTCTGAAATTAATTATAGCATTCATTTTACCTTGAATAGTGCATCTTTCTGCTATTTAGGTTAGTGTGTTTAAATGGTGGGATCATTTATTTTATCCCTTTGCTTCTCCTAAGAGACCTACAAATTACCACTTTACTAGTGAGCATATCTTATCTTAGATGATACTATATCTGTTTTGGTGACATTATTTTTTCTGTTGCATATATTGGTTTGTAAATCTTACTGTTTTTACCCACAGTCACATGCATGACATTAAGAAAAAAAAAAACAAGCTACATGGATTTACCGTGTTGCTCCACCAGCATAGCTTATTCTGTAGTTGGAGCAGTGTTCATGACTTTTCTTTAATATTCTTCTGAAAATGTTACGAAAATATTCTATTCAACAACCATGCAGGTCAATGATGAATATATGAAAACACTTGAGACTCTAAACAAAAAAAATCAAATTCATTGATGCTGATCCCATGGTTCATCGTCCAAGGCTCTAAAAGATGTTCAGCCTGAGGTCGAGAGATTAAGACAGAAAGAAAAAGCCGTCTCAAAGGTTTGAAAAAACAACTGTTGGTTCTTAAGTTCTGTTGACCAATCAATGACCCACTTTATTTATTTTCCTTCTGTGGTTTCCCCATGTCTATGCTTTGTCAGCATGATGTGACTATCAGAGCTATTTTTCCGTCTGCTCACACTTCACCATATGTATGCTATGACATCTAAGTCATTGAAAAGGGAACAAACTTAGTAGCACTGCAGTTGTATATGAATTGGGTAACACATGCCACTGACAATTGAGCCTAGGGCCAGGCAGGCCAGTGGCACATAGCTGCCAAGTTTCAACACAGTCTTTTTTGCAGGATGATGAACTTACAATTGTTCTATGCAAGCGATGACGGACAAATTAGTGTAGTGAGATGCTATGATCTGGAGTGATAATGAGTTATCAAACCTTTCTGATGAGAGTTCCGTGTCTTTGAATTTATTTGCACTATATTCGTAGTACTTGGTGAAGTGTGAGCAGCAAAATATCTTGCAACCTAATGTATTATTAGCGGAGAGTGTCACTTTTATAAGCCATAATAGCCATACTTGTTAATACACTATCATGAATAAGCATGATTTTTTTATTTTTCGTTTAAATTGCATTAATACATGGCAGTTATAATGGAATCTATGATTGAACCTTTTTCCTCACTGATTATTCCTATAGTACAGCACAAAGTTATTGATGCATATCCAACTTTTCCTGCAGATTTTGAGTTTTGTCATCCAAAAGTTCTATGCCTTGAGAAACCAAAGACTAATATTCAGATTCTACAGCAGAGTGTTCTTAAATACAAGTATGGCAATTTTTCTTATCAAATGCCTATTTGGCTTGTAGCCTTGTACAGTTGTACTGTTGTTTCTGTTTTCAGTACCTGTCCAGCTCACACTGTCCCTACAAAGTTCTCTGAACTAAACAATGGTTTCAAATTTCAATATTATATAATTCATGCCACTACTGCTTCTGAGCCGGCGCAAGAGAGAGATCCTCATAATGTCATTTGTGAAGAAGGAAAGGGTAGGCCACAGGGCAACGGGCAATGGCCAGATCTTTTCATTGTAGCGGTCGTAGGGAAGGATAGGCAGTGGCCGAAACTTCTTGGAGGAACATGGATGGTGAAGAATTGGCCCAGGATCAAAACAGACAGACAGAAACAAATCAACCCAGGCCTGTAAACGGACCACAGAATCACTCGGTTTAGAAATTTAGAGATCATCTTGTCTACATAATCTTCAACTGTGTAAAAATGTAGTTACCGTGTCATCTGTTTGTGTTATAAACTCCTACAGAATTTATCAACTCTAACTTGTGGGTGAAGTTCCGCCTCATTCCTGATTAGGAAAACCACTCATGCGTGTAGGCTCATGTACAAAGGTCTCTAAAACACCTCAAGATATCTGTAGGGACATCACAGACAATGGTGGTATGGGAGGTTGCATCAAATGCGCGTGCGATTGTGGTGATAGTATCAATGTTCACATATATCTATGGAAAAAAGTCATACTACTGTTTTGTTGTAACCATGCATAGGCTGTCATCAGTAGTTTACTCATGGAGAATAAAAAACTGACAGATAGCTCATAGCTTGGTGGAGTTTAGATCTTGTTATCTATGTGGAGAATAAAAACCTACAAGTGGTCACTTGTTGACAATTAAGTATGAATTACATATTTAAGTGCTAACATTATCAACGAACTGCCAGGTTTGGCTTATGACCACCATTTGGATTAATTGAACCCATTCAACAAATCATTCAACCAGTTTATTTGTCGATCCATTTTTAATAGCTAGCTACTATTATACCTTACTGAGTGACTGAAAATTTCCGAATGTTGCAGAAGCCCATGTAGTTAAATTCTATACTCTTTTTCATAGCTATGTGCTGTATCTGTGTTATTCTGTTCTTTCGTGTACTTTCTAACTTTGGCCATAACACTATCAAATGCAGGTACTCGATAATTTTCCTTAGGAACATGCTAAGAGATATATGCAGAAATTGCATGCGTCTTTATATTGACACCATGAATAAGGTGAATGTCACATGTCACATTAAAACAAGCAATGTTATTATTTGACTTTTGAGTAGGCTTCTTATTGCATTTTGTAGTAGCCTAGTAGGTACTAGGTAGTGTGGAGGTTTCTTATGATGCACAGTTCTGAAAGTAGAAAGTACTAAAAATACGAACCAGTCATCAAGATAACAGTAGCCCACATTGGGCTATGTAAACCACATTCGGGTTATCAAAAGATTCAAAACAATTGCATTTTGATGAACCAAATTATTTTCACTTGTACATCACCAAATGTACCTTCAATATTTCTGGTAAAAAAGGAATAAAAGTGCCTATGTCTTAATTTTTGTTTAACCATGCTTTATAGATATACACAACTGTTGCAGATCCTTGCATTAATTAAGAAACTAGGAACTGAATTTGGGATAAACATGGGCTTAGTTCATCCACATGGGCTACTTGCTGAGGCTGTGGCGAAGCACCAGACTGCAGATTGACTTCAGTATATTGCACTTGTTTGGTGCCATGACTCGTGATTTCATCAATCTCTGTTGAAGGCAAGCCAACATCCATCACTGCACATCTGCTTCCCACAATCACCCTACCCTGCTAAATTAGCTGTCATCCCTTTGGTTGTGTCATGGTTTTCTGAAGTGAGATGAGAAGGTTCGATGAATCTTAAGGATCAGCCTGCTGTGCAGTGGCATTGGGACTGCGCCTTCCCAGCAGCCTTCTATTGGGACTTGGAGGGGTTGGTATTGCATATTGGGCTTTCAACTGAGGAGGGTTTGTTAAAAGTTTTCCCTAATGTCCCTCTTTTCGGTTAGGTCTCTGACCGCTAATGCTCTAAGGGTTCAAACATAGACTATAAACTTCTCTTGGTCAAAGCAAGAGGGGTTGCTATGTGTTTGGATAGACTGTAGCTTCACTTGGGGGTTCAGGATATATACCCCCCGCTTTAGTCAATTTGGGACCTAGATCTGTGCCTGCTTGTCTTTTGCTCCTGTGTTAGTTTTTTACTTGGAACCTTTGCAAGTCTGCTGCTATGTAGCAGAAAAAGAGAACAATAAAAGACCTAAACGTGTGTGCATGACCAACTTTAGTTGTTTGACGTTTTTAGATTTTTGCTATTCCTACCAATTTTTCAGGTGCTGAGTGCACATTTTCGGGCTTATACAAGCGTTGGAGAAACTACAGATGGACATAGCAACTTCCACCCGACTTGCTTGGTGTTGAAACCAAGCACAGGCTTCATTTTCTCCATTGGAAAAAGAACCTCTGAAGACCCGCCCTTCCCAGTGTTTTGCACTGGGTGAACGAATAAAACATTTTAAAGGTGAACTTATTACCACTTCCATTCAGATAATGACTGTCATAATTTTGAAGTTCATAAGTGGCTCAATCATGGTAGTGGGAGCTTAACTCAGTTATTGTGGTAGTGGCAACTAATCCAGTTTCTACACTGTTAATAAGATGTTTAATTTGTGGACAAAGCTTGCCGATATAAGTTAGCATTGCCATCAGATGATAGCCCATTATGCTCAAACCATACTGTTTGATATTTATTTGTCCATAGTTTCTGCTTGCCTGTATCTGTACTTATACCCATGAAGTGGCAGTAACCTATATAAATGATCTGTTTAATGATTTGCGATAAAGTTTTTGTTGGTTTATTACAATGTGGCTATACATTTATTTATTTTTTAATATTTTGAACTTTATATTGTTGCTGAAGGATTTATTTGCTCAAAGTACCAAGTACCAAGCATAGTAGTGTAAGTTCTGTTTTTGCTTTCTTTATTATATCAGAAATCGATCAGCCAGCATTGATACCTCATATAGCTGAAGCGAAGTGCAGAAATACTCATATGAAGTTCTTTTCAAGCTTGCAGAAACTTCTTATTGATACGGCCACTTCAGAGTAGCTTTTGGGTTGCCATCTAGTCCACATTTTCTTTTATTCATGATGATAAAGTCTAATGTGACATATATAAACAAACTGCAGATACCTGTTTACTGATGATTTCTTTAGCGAAGAATCTATATTCCATGATATATTTGCAGGTATTTCATCAAGTTTGTTTCACTTTTTATTTCTATCTTGTGCAGAGTACACCTATATTTAACTGCTAGCATATTTGCGCGCGGTGTCAATATGATTTCATGCACAATTTTTCCAAACATACCAATTGCATTAATGTATCAATCATACGTGTGGTACACACATCAAAGTTTCATGCATACATCCAATGAGTGAGGAGAAAAAAATAGGATCTGATTAGTGCATTATTTTATGAGTTCTTTTAGCTACCGAATCACTAAGCCGAATTTCTTATTTTTCATCATAATATAGTTCTCCCCCATTAAGGGCATATTAGGGTCTAAGTTCTGTAGAAGTGGTTGTAAAAGATTAGTATACTCTCTATTGTTATGCTGACTGAAATGATTTTTAAATTTAAGTTGTGACTTTCTGTTTCCCTCCCCCTCCCCACAGGACCGATTCAAGTTGTTGATGAACATTTCAATGCTGTACTCCTGAACTGTTATGATGCAATTGGCATAATGCTTATGATCAGAATAATTCATCAGCACCAGGTGAGCTTTGATTTACCTTGTGATGGAACAGCTAATTGATATTGCCATTTCTATGTATTATTAAGAATAAAGCTGAGGGACAATTGTGTTTGTCTGTTCTCAAAGTGGTTGTGTTAATTTTTGGTAGATATTGATTCACCCATCCAATCTCTGTTGGGGTTGGGTTTTTCTTTTTGAAATAATAATATGTTCGGTTGGTTGGAAGCTATCGGTTTTTCACTTAGGTTGAGACAGTAGATTAAACTGTATGTGTTGGATTGTCTTACAGTCCCATGTGGTTGAAAATCTACCCTTGTTTTGTATTTTTGGTGTTTTTTTTTAAACATTATATTTAATTGGAAATTTATTTTGCTTTCATTTAGTGGATAAACTGGTGCAAGCAGCTGGTCTAAACTTTGAGTTAATCTCAATGGAATGTGTATTTTGTTGCAGCTCATCATGTTTAAGCGGCGAATCCATATTTTTGGACTCTTACCTAGACAAGGTCAGTTCTGAATCCATTCTTAGCTCAGTATGTGAGTGTTTCCTCTGCTTCATTTTTCATTGTTTGAATGACAGCACAATTTATGGAAAATAGACAGGTTAATATTTCCTCTGGCCTCGCTTCAAGATGGTGTTCGACTTGCACATTTGAACAACTTGCGAAATCAAAATTAAGACTCTTTGGGGAAGATGATGTCCATCCACACTATGTTACAAGGAGTATGCTGAATTTACAGCTTCTCTAGTTCATCTCAATGTTGAACATGGGGATGGTCAGGTTAGTTGTTATAATAAACAAAATTGTTAACTGTATTCTGAATTTCTTTCACGCACACTGTACACTCTCTGTAGCTCAACCAAATTTCAAATTTTGGCTTCTATGTGCAGCTTGACTTAAATTTGGAGGCGTTTGCGGATGGCTATTGAGGACTTGCTGGTTAAATGGCCATGTTTTGCTAAACTGAAGTTGCAAACTATTTTCTAATAAACAACTATGATTTAACAATTTCTATTTTGAAGGTAGAAACCTTCTGTTATTGACTTATAGAAACTTTCCCAGTATGTTTGAATTTATAAAATAATACTACAATTGCCTTGTTCAAATTTAACCTTATCATCAACATAAAAGGAAGCTGGAACTGAGGGTGGCAAGGCACAACAACACTTTGAGGAGGGTTCTTAAGAGCAACATTGCAATATATGTGGTATGCAGTTTATAGCGAAGATCTTTCTTTCTTTTTCTTTATTTTTCCTTTTTTTGAAGGAATATAGATTGAACATCTGTATGGCAAAATACTACTCACTGCATTTTCTTTAGCTTTGCTGGTGGAACTTCAGAGTTCAAACAAATAAATTCATAAATCTACTTGGGTTATTAGCTTCTCCTTATGACTGCCAAGGCTTCGTATTGACAGAATGAAATATGGCAAATTTTGTACAAAGTAAACTAGGATAAGCCCATTGACTGCTCTTACCTAGTGGCAACACATAAAAGTTAATGTGTTTAATGGTAATGGCATTAGAGGGAGCTGCAGTTTTGTCTCTATTCAATGACTTCTATGATATTTCATGTCATGAGTCATGACCAATTCCTTTTTTTTGAAGAATCATGTCAATTGGCAATTTCTTGTACGCTACACTAGCATTTCCTAAAAAGCTCTACCGTTTCTTGATACAATGCATGCATATATTTCTGCAGGAAGAGTTGCTCCTGGAGCAGTTCAGTGGTTTGATCAAATTCGTCAAAAATCTCGTCCAGGTGAGTTGAGATCTCTTGGCAACTGTATAGCCCTTTTTTTCTTTCTTGCTTTCTAATGACATTTCAGCCAAACTGTATCAGCCCGGATAAAGCGACTCACCTGAATTCGGAGAAGGCCAGCGTCGCCGAGTTGAACCACTGGTAAAGTTTTGCGAGCGGTATAAGAATGCGATCGAGCTGATACTACGATGTGATCACATCTTTCAGCAACTTCCTGCAATGCGGGATGGAGATCTTGAGAGCGACGCTCGCGCAGCCCATCCTGCTATACTACGCAGGCTCGAGTGTGTGAAGAGGATCAACGGTGGCTCTGCTCTCAACAAGGACCTGGTGTCCATATCCTCCATCCTGTTCGAAATCAAAAGTATTCAAGGACGTTTAGTTGCTTCACCACCACCCTTCCATGTACACTAGCTGAGGGGTAGCTGTGTATCCTTACTGTAAACAGGACCGCAGGGTAAACAAAGAGCATTTTGTTGTGATTTAGCTTCGTGCCTGTTATTTGACTTGATCCCTACCCTTTCCCAGCACAGAATTATAATCGTTGCTGTTATTACTTATGTATGTATACTCACGATTCATGAATGTGTATCAAACGCTTTTCCTTGATGTAATTTTGTACAACGATGGTGATTTTTGTGGTGTGTTTAAGCTCCCATGGATCTGATCTGCGAAGCAGTCGAATCTTACAGTAGGGTGAATTTCACAAGAAATGGAAAACAAGGGCCCAAAAATTGATGGCTGCTGTGGCTGAGTATTCTTGCTTGTGTGGAAAGCAAGCTTCCTCGTGTCATTCAGTGCTCTTTCGAATACGAGGTGTTTTCCAACTTCATGTAGTCATGCTAAATTTCGTATACTGTATTTCTAGATATTTGACGAAATGAGTGGAGATATTACGCAACGTCAAATATTTGCTGGAAATATCGGTATGGGTGGCAAACGTTTGCAAACCTCGAGGTGAACAGCAAAATGCCGAAGCGTGTCGAAAAAGCTTGGGGCGTCTCTGAAACAAAGAGTCTCTCTCTACGCGGGCGGCCGGAGGTGGTGGGCCCAGGCCCAGGCCACCGTCTCGCTACAAAACCAGCCGCAGGCACGCTCCGTTTCGAGCGCAGAAGAAGCAGAGAGCCGGAGCCCGGAGCAGCCGCAGTCCCGCCGGTCCGCCGCCGTCCGCTCTCCTCGCCGCTGCCTACTCCGGTAAGGCTCCACTCCCTCCTTTCGCTCGTCCGCCCGTCGTCGTGTCGCTTTCCTGCCCTGATTTGCGCCGTAAGCGCCTGAATTTACGTGAGATCCGCGCCCATTTCCTGCCTTCAGCGGCGGCTTCTTGCGGATTTGTTGGCGTGTGAGCACCGTGGTCGATCCGCAGAGGTATGCCCTCCTAGCCGCCCACAGCTGCGGATTCATTGGATTTGAGTGTGACGCGGTTTAGATTCAACAGAAAGATGTAGATCCGTTGCGCATTGTGGTCTTCGGTGGTTGATCCGTGAATTTGTTTCGTTTCATGTTGTTTTCTTGGCTGGACCTAATTCTTTGGATTAGAGTCTATTCTGCCGAGACTATACCTTCTCTGTTTTTGCTGTGGAGAATTGCATCGATATCAATTGTTGGTGGCGAGATCCAAACAGACTGATATTTTCAGTATTTATCTGTAGTTTATACTTAAAAATTAAATTGATCTCGCGTTGTCTCTCTTGTTCCTTTGTACAATGTGTGTTGAGATAATGCTTGATACCTGATTGAATCCTTGTACAGTTTCTCTTTTCAATCATCAAGATGAGCCGTGGTGGTAGCGCCGGTGGTGGCCAGAGCTCTCTGGGTTACCTCTTTGGAGGTGGTGAGCCCCCAAGCCAGCAGCAGCACCAGCTCCAGCTGCAGAAGATGCTCCTCCATCTGCTGAGAAAGCCCCTGCTGCAGAAGCCAGCTGAAGTGTGAACAAACGAGATTCCTGCTGGGAGGTTACCAGCCAAACCAATAACTACCACAGGGGCTGATGGGCAGAACACCGGCAACTTCCTTACGGTATCTTTCATTTCACATAAGACGCCGACGCGGCGCGGCTGCCCGCACCTGCAGCGTCGTGAAGGAGACGCCCGCGCACCCTCCCGGCCCGCTGCTCAGTGGGCGCGCTCGCCGTGCGCACGGACGCGGTGGTCGGCGGTCACTCCGGTGCCCGGCCGGCACCACGGCCATGGTCAACACGGGCCATCGCGCGCGACCCCGAGGTGTGGGCGACCCCACCGCGTTCCGGCCCGAGCGGTCTCGAGGAGGAGGACGAGCGCGCTGGGCGGGTGACTCCGGCTGCGCGCCGCCTCGGCGCCGGCCGCCAGCGTGTGCCCCGGCATGACGCTGGCGCTCGCCACCGTCTCACCTTCTGGCTCGCGCAGCTGCTCCACCGCTTCCAGTGCGCGGGCGCCGGCCGACGGCGGCGCCGACTCCTGGCGGAGCGCCCGGCATGGCCGCTGGAGCATGGAGAAGCCCCTCGTGTGCTTTGCCCACGCCCAGGTGGCGATCACACAACTACGCATGGTTTCCTTGCATACTATACATTAGCGTCTCATTACGCCGCATAATTTGTCTGGAGTCGAGTGGATTCGAGAGAGTTCAATCTGCACTTGTGGTTTTGTCTATGTTTACCGTTTGCGATCGATGGAATTAAGTGAAGAGTGTTCACAGTGCTCCACTGTTAGGAGTACCAGATTTGTGAAAAGGCATGATGAACTAAATGGAGAGCATGTTTCAGTATTACAATGTATCTTGCTTGATCTGCATTTTTTTTCATTTGTTTGAAATCCATTTTGTCAACATGGAAAAAGAGAGCATATTCATAATCCTATGTGTCACTGCTTATGTAGTGTTACTCTGAACATGCTTGGAAAAGTGTTATTTATCTGAAAAATCACTTGTGAAGACTACCTACTGTTTT
>JADLZK010004821.1:0-43309 GCA_015847255.1 Hyparrhenia diplandra
GCAGAGCCGGCGGAGCTTGGGCCGACCCTGTCAGCTCACCAAGACGGCTGAGGGCGACGGCGCGAGCGAGTTGACATCGACAAAGTTGCCGAACGTCAGCTCACGGAGCTGGGTCCAGCGCTATGCCAGTGCCTGAAAGTGCTGGTGCGCGCAGCCTGGCGCGCACCGCAGACGGGCCAGCCTCGAGCTGCAGGTCCAGCGGGGAGGCTGCTGAGCCTGTCCTCCCCAGCGCCGACGACGTCGCCGCCATCGTGGTGCACCGCCGGGGACAGACGCGCCGCGCGGCTCCTCTAGATTGCGGCCACCGGCGGGCGAGGCGACGGCCCGATCGCAGCCGCATGGCTCTCTCTCTCTCTCCAACTTCACCTGCAACGTATAGATGCACCTTCAACATGTCTGCTGGATTTATAGCCATCTGATGAAGAGCTAAGCTGAGCCACTGAGCCACACTGCAGTGTGAATAGCACCTTCGTGCGGACGCTCCCGGCCCTTTCGTGTGGCGCGCAATTAAATGGGCAACGGCCAGGTGAGATTTGAATTTTGATTTCGAATTTGAACCTGTTAGTCCTGATCACTTCGGCCACCGGTGCACCAGCTCGTTTCCTGCACGTAGCAGCTGAACGCGCGCGCACGGCTGTGTGCACGCCGACACTAGCACTAGAAGAGATCTATAAACGCAACGCAACCAGAAGCTTGTGCCAAATACTTTTGGACCAAATCGTTGTATAGGAACTAGACACAAGCTTCTAAACTTGGATAATGAACCCAAAGCACAAAAACCACTAGTTAGAAACAAGGGAGGCAAGAACCAATAAAGCGTCTAAAGACTCGCAACTAAAATTGTAGATTTGTATTGCAGGGATTATTTATGCAGGTACTCAAATAGAATCTCATCCCTTATATAAAATTGATACATTCATGTTACCCAGAAAATTGTCATCCTCCAGTTACATTTCTTTGACGAAATCTCACAATCAAAACAATGAAGTTTGCTAGAGCACTGGCTCCAGATTAATCACGTGAGTCAGTCTCAACTCTGTACAAATGAAACAGTACAATGTATGTGTTTCCTCACATCACATCCTAGGAAAGAATGTTACTAAAGTATATGTGAATGACAACTTTCTGGGCGCTAAAACTCAGCAGCCAGCTAGAACTCCAGGGAAATGGGATGGCGTCTCTGATGTTGTCTATTCCAGTAACCAAACTGGACAAGCCGCTCAAATCCAAGACCAAAACCAGCGTGCGGAACTGGGCCAGAAGAAAGTCAAAAGTTGTTATGGGTCAGTCACAAAGGTAAAAAGGTGTCAACTATTATAAACAAACTGGAAAAACAGTGTTCATCCTTATTGGAAATTTTAACATGGGGTTAATGTATGTATAACCTGATCCATATCGCCGTAGGGGTCCCAAATACCACCAGTAGCTCTCCTTGTTCAGATTTTGCTCATCTAATCGGACTTCCAAGGTAATCAGACGCTCTTCCCTCTGGCTTCCCTCCAATAAGTTCACCAACCTGACATTGAACAGACACAGTCAGCATTGGCAATAAGCTAAAGCTTTTGTTCCATTTATTCATTCACATACGAAGAATTTATTATCATCTATTATTTGTATGCCTTACCCGAGGAAAACAGATCCATTGCAGCAACTGTCTTCCCATCATCATTTTCTCTCATATAGAAAGCTTTGATTTCCCTGATGAAAATAAAGGTATGATTACTTTGTTTCCAAACTAATAATAACACTCAAAACTATGTACGCTGCAAACCTTTGGGTAATCTCTAATTATTACAGGCGTACAAAGGCAACTTCTGTATTGATATATCGCTCATGCTCACTTTGAAGATCCAAACCCCAATTTTACCTGTTGATTTTTGGAGAGGAAAGCAGCATCAGATAAGTATTACTGTGACAAATATGAGAAAGTTATTCTTAGAAAACTGTCACTCATGCAATACGGGAACTCAATTCCTTCTTGGACCCAGAAGTAGGCTCGGACAGCATCAGTGTAAGACAAATGAACAAAGTTCTTCTCTACTAGATCCTGTGGGCAAGCAGAAGGGAATTCACTGACAGCATTCCTCTTAATCAGGATAGGAGTACAATTGAGTAATATGCTGCTATGATACAATAACAAAGGAAAGTGTATAAGAGCTATACATTTAATGATCTATGATGCCTTTCTCAGCCCATGTATTGAAGAAATCCATATCCTCTTTGCAGTTCTCTCTAGAATATACTTTACCTGCATGAAACAGCAGTAATTAGAGTTGAAAGGCAGTCTATACCACTACTTCAAATTTCCTAAATTTAATACTAAGAGGCTCTAATAAAACTACACTAGTGTGAAATGGCTAGACTAGACTTGAGCATCAACGAAATGATAGAGGAAGGCACCTACTACATACTGAGATATGCAGTAGCACAAGCCATGTCATCGTTTAGATCCGCCCAAAAGGCAAGCTCAGGTTCAATCATCTTCACTCACAACAATAACGAAACAACAAATGTAAGATTCAGTGTTTATGTCATATTCTAAAGATAGAGTGTGAGAGGATTTCTAAGTACCCAAAATTCAGCCAGATGCCTTGCAGTGTTTGAATTTTCAGCCCCTAAACGTTGGACCAAATGTGTAAATCTGCAGCAATAAAATGAATGAGAAATAAAACAAAGTAATTAAAGCTATCCAAACATGACAAGGTTAACTGTTCCAAATGAATGTGGCAACAGAATTACATCAGATAGAGCTGAAGCATATGTTTCACCATTAGCTGTCCAGACACTGTCAGAAATGCTGGGTTGCAGAAGAAATCTTATTGGAAAGATTCATATTACTCACACAGTTTTTGAAACTAAATAATAAATACAGGGCATCATTTGATATAAACCAAATTGACTCAGGTAACATGCTAACAACGGCAAAGGCTGCCTGTGACCAATCAACCCTTCCATCCTTGGTAGCAGGAATATCTTTGAGTAGGGAACCACCTTCAGCTGTTTGGAAAGCTATATTATAGAAGAACAACAAAAAAATTAAATATATTCAAACCAGATGCAACAAGGAAACCAAGGAACAAGAAGGGCAAATGGCTATTATCACAGAAAGGTTTTGTGGAAAGACAATGATGCCACTAACTTAGTTATACACTTGTACATATATATGCATTAAAACACAAATGGGATAATGATTGAATGATTCTGATATGACTGTTATGGTATAACTTAAATGATTACATTTACCATTCTCCAAATATGATGCAACCTGATCTAACATTAAACCTGATGATGACATTTCTATGACTTCCATACACCAGGATATTTGACTGGCACAACTTTTAAGTTCTATATACAATATGGGTAAAAATTGCAGCATGTCCACTCCAAAAATGATACATTGATTGGGCAACTTGTCAGGCTGTATGGTTTCTGATTCAGAGCATAGGCTCCAATTGAAATATTTTGGGTAAGCATAAAAATGGGCATAAATTCAGTTTTCAAACATAGATCAACAGAACATTTTCTATACATCAACCAAAAATATAAGAGTGTAAGTAGTCTGTCTAAAGAAACATATTTTTGAAGAAAAACTAACCAAAGTAGTCACGTAAAACTGCTCCCCAGCCCCTTCACAATCTGAGGCAGTAATAATCGGGCTCGAAACCCAAAACAAATCCATTGTCTTGAAAAGAATCTATGAGTTGCATATGCCAGAGCATTTCTCACTCTTGCCACCTAAATAAGCACACACATATCCAGTTCCAGTAAACAGATCCACAGAAGAAACTTGCTTAATTACTGAACAAGAAAAACTTAGGGTAAAGAATAATATTTCATATCATATTTGTGGAACTAGATCGTCAGCATAGACGCGATGACCCATTACCTTGCAAGTCAGTGTCCAAGTGGGCCCATATTCAGGAGGGGAAAACTCTAAAAACCATATGACTCCAAAAATCTAGAAATTTGCATGGGCAACCTGTTTTTGCAGATGTGTACAAAAATTGCAAGCTAACATAGGAACTAATACAAAAACAGATAAATGGTAGCACTTGATAAAGGGCATTCAATTTTCGGTTGAGTAATGGAAGAAAAGAAAATTTATCATCCCCAATCTCTAGGTCCAACGAATCTATACGCCTTGATACTAGAATGGACCAAAAATAATATCAAACTGGCCTCAGAATGCTGCAGAAAAGGGGGCCAGCAGTGAGTAGAACATACTGCACCAAAAGTGTTTTGTCCGAGGATCGAGATGGGCTACAGTTCTCAAAGGAACTCTCTTGATGCCCGTTTGCTTTTTGTATAGGAAAAGATGTGGGGTCACTCTCTACCAATCTGCAAAAAGAGAAAATAAAAATAAAATTTAGCACAACAAAATAAATAAAGGCACAAAAATTAAGATCATCAGATTCTGCAAGTTCTTGAGTCTAGGCGAAAGGTCATTGTAGAGGCCCGATTAGCATCAAACATTAGTTAAGTATAGCATATAGGAAAGGAAGTTGCATAACGTCGCATTAAACTTGAAACAGAGGAACAAAAAGAATATATGGCCTCATAGGAACTTCAGTTGACTACAATTGGCATGCAAAAATGACTAAATGAGACATTAACATTAAATAACTCTACAGTCAAGTACTCCCTGTATTTTTCGAAATGCAGAAATAGAAAAGAGAAACATCTTGACATCTTAACAAGCTAGTTAGTTACAGACTATTCTCTTTTCACAAGAAAGCATGAACTAAAAGTAATTCCAAAATACTAGAAAAATTACCACAGTGATCTTGAAACCTTCAACTCCACTTTTTGCTTACCGCCTTGGCTGCTTGCAACAACTCCCTCAACTAGTACAGATGCTCCAGTAGTGACAGAGTCTATCTGACAGACATCATTGAAAAATAATGGCTGAATCAAAACATATTATAGCCTTATCAACTGCAACCAATGCAGTGTAGGAGAAACTTACAAAAAGGTATAAATTGCAACCTTACGCTAAATTGGCAGAACATAGTACCTGGTCATAGCCTTCTGTGTCAGGGAGTTAATACACATTGCATATTGGACAAGCAAAGAGCCATCATTGACCTAAAAGTTGAAGTTTTTAGAATGCATTAGACTCTTAAAGGGAAATAATAATAATGCCTGTTCCTCTGGATGGTAATGTACACATGTGCAGAAGATAAGAGCTACTTCAGTCCAGAAACATAAATTCCTCTGTGATGTGCATAAGCATTATGGTTTGACTGGCTCTGTTAGCCGAATGTTATGAGATGTTAGTAAGGTCTTGCTGTTCATTACTAAAGCAAAAGGAGATACACTATCAGTTGAAACATGCAGTACTATATTTCATTCCAGAATATTTAACCAAATATCAAGGCATTGATAACATTGCGAAAACGCTCATTGAGCTTGAGCATCCTATTAATAGCCTGGATCCTTGTACAAAAAGCAAGGCACATAACTACATGCACTAGAGTCCTAAATCACCCAGGTGCTAGTCATATGCACGCAATTTTCAGCAGAAGTAAAATGTACGAACGGCATGCATCAGCGTTGAACCAAATTGCAACTGATCAAAACCATAGCAAAATGAGGTTGACGGTGTGCCACCTCGACGAAGGTGACGGTCCTCTGGGCGCGGCAGGTGCGCACCCACCCACGCACGGCGAGCTCCTTGCCCACCCACGCGGCGCCCCTCGTCCTCCCGCCCCTTCACGTCCGCCACCCTCAGCCGCTTCCTGAACTGCCCCACAGCCTCGCCCGCCGCTCCCCGTCGCCGCGGCTGCGGGGCGGGCGCGGAGGCCTGCGCCGCGGCGCAGAAGCAGCGCTGCCGCCGCCCCGAGGCAGCGGCGAGCGGCGCCATACGCGGGAGTGGGAACGAGAGCGCGGCGAGCGGGGAGGCCTTGGGGACCTGGAGCCGGCGCGGGCCAGGCGGAGGAGCCGGGCGGCTGCGGCGGCCGCCATCGGCAGCGAGGCAGGCGGCGGCGCCGGTGGGGCTGTGAGCTGAAGTTCCTGTCGCGGCGGGCCTATCTGCTTTCCGCCTAGGAGCCG
Organism: Hyparrhenia diplandra; assembly: GCA_015847255.1. Classification (NCBI taxonomy): domain Eukaryota; kingdom Viridiplantae; phylum Streptophyta; class Magnoliopsida; order Poales; family Poaceae; genus Hyparrhenia; species Hyparrhenia diplandra. The sequence continues at coordinate 6,052 of JADLZK010004821.1, forward strand.
TCCGTTTCGTTTATGACCGAGGGGGTTAACACGTCTCCTGAGGCTTTAACGTATTTCAGGTGTAACCCGCCTTCGTTGCCTTGATCGCGTATTCAGAGGTGACAAATCTTTTTGTTTTTGATACACCGAAATCTTTTTGTTTTTGTTATCACATCAGAATTATTTTTGAGAAAACTATTATCAGACGTTATTATCAGGCACATGCGTTGGAAGCCAATCCAAATCATCACTCCAACAAAAAGCGCGCAGAAGCCAATCAAGATCATCACATGTGTTTCGTCGTCACGTCTCACTAGCTGATTGAAGAAGAAGAGACCTGCTCGCTTCTCCCTCTCCCCCGAGTCGATCGGTCCGATCCGAGGGAGGGAAGAAAAGCTCCCGCGCGCGCGCTGCAACGCAAGCAGAAGCGATAGAGGATATGGCGACCAGCAGCAGCAGGGCGGCGCAGGGGGAGGAAGGGAAGACGACGCCACCGCCGGCGAAGTCCATCGGCGGGTACGAGTCCCTGCACAGGCTCCTGGAGGCCAACACTCTCCCCACAGCTATTCCAGAGTACTTCCCTCGCTGGACCAGATTCGTCCCGCCGTGCGCGTTTCTTGCTTCTGGAGTTGGATGGATGGATGCCGTATCCAAATTCAGCTTGCGCACGCGTGCTCGGGCGAACTCTCTCTAAATCTCTCATGCTGAATCCAACGCTGTTGGACCAACCAAAGCTACGACCGGAAAGCAGTGCTGAGTGGCAGTTGATCGAGGAATTCCTTGGAATCTCTGATGGACTTTTGCGTACAGTTTTTGTTGCTCTGGATTGGCCTAATAATTAAGTAGTAATTAATGATCCAAGCCGCTGTGTGTTGTACTTGTAATGTCAACTAATGCTTTCTTCCTGTCAACTAGTCACTTTCTCTGCATATAGGTGATGTACTACTTACTGAGTCGTATCTCGCGTGGACTATACACATGCTTCTTGTCAAAAATTCATACTGTGGTGCTACAGATGGTTATTGGTTAGGTATGTGTCCCTAAGCAACTTATGGGTTCAGAAGTCAAGAAAAAGGTTATGCTAGCTTTCAGGGATTAATGAAATGGGTGGCTTCAAGTCAACAACAACCGATGAGACAAAAGTCTTACGAAGAACGACAGAATCCTCTATACACACACAGGCAGAACATATATATTTAACCCAAACTATCAGTCATCGGGATTCAAAAGACAGCAAGGTCGACTGCATAGCAATATTCTGCTCATATACCATGAATATGCAGTAATATACTACATATATTATATAAAAAGAATCTAGCAAGCAACAATTACGATGACTAAAGAAGTTTAGCCTCACCAAGGAAGACTAGTGGTAGATATGAAGGAACGGGATTTTTGTGACCATACTTGTCCAAGAAGACAATGCAGTAAGCAGTGACATCTGCTGTAACTTTTGGCGATTGGGATCCTCTAATGAAATTCTAATCACATAAGGCAGCATGTTCGCTGATTTCAAGAAGAAAAACCAAAATTGCTTGCTAATGTCCTTGTAGAATCATACAAGTTAAGGGTATCTTGGTTTTGTTAGCTTTGGTTGTTCTCACACTCCCCTGCTATTTTCTTTTTAATAATGGTGAAGTAACATTCTTGGACTGACTCAAAGAGGAAATGTGGTACATCTAACTAAAAAAGGAAACAAATTAAGATTCTGCCTACCTTGATAGCTCAGCAAAAATAAGTTGGAAGAAGAAGGCACAAAATTCACGAACGTGGACATACATCAACATCGAATTTATGTCATGGTTTTGAAACTTCAGGTGCATTAAACAATCTCATTTAGGAGGTCCTTTTCACTCTTAAAAGTTCTTTCTGACAAATGCTAATAGACCTGTAGCTCAACAATAGACTGCCCTTCCTTTTGCCAATCGTAGAAGCATCGGATTATATGAAGCAAAACTCAAAGCACTAGTAACCGTATTGAAAATATGATGCATTTACAAGCAACAAAAACAAATTGCAGGTTTGTCAAGGCATGACGCGAACATGCTTGACAAACTAGAAGATGATGTGTACAACATCAAAAATTCAAAATGATGTGGCATTTGTCACCATTTAAAACTACATGCTCCAAGAAAATAGAAGCAAGTCAAAAGACTCAATACAGTAGTCTGCTGGGTAAAAATAAAATATTATCTGATTACTCTAAAAAGGCATATCTTACGTCGGTGGACCAGCTCTATGAGCTGCATTTAACAAGACAATTAAGACTGTTTTGCCAACATAAATGCAATATAAAAACCATGAATCAACAAAAAAATCTAACTGAGCGCGCTAATGTTAAATGGTACACTACTGTGGATAAAATATCTATATTTATATGATAAAAGAATCTCAAATGAGGCACTTATTTACAAAAATATTTGTAGCCACTATTGGCCATGAAAAAAATGTTACATACTAAATTTGGGCTTGTTCGGTTATTCCATTTTTTTATTCTATTAAAAATAACATGAAGCAAACTAAATAATGAGAAATCATACAGACATAATCAAGCAATCATTTGTGTTGGCTCCAAAAATAAAGAAGAAAAACAAACATTCATATCCATATTATTAAATTTTTCCCACCCAAAAAATTTTTATAATATGTAGCACAATTCATCAATAACTTAGAATTAAACCAACTAGATAGAATCTTACATATTTCGCAGAGGTAGGCAGCGCTAGAATCATGGCATTCAAAGAGAACGAGATTGTGCAAGACGGAGTTTTTGCATGTAACGATTAGCCAAAAGAGAAAAAAAGAGGAAGAAGGGCGTGGAAGGTGTCCATATATAGACATCAATGAATAATGAGAAATAAGCGGATCTTTTGTTTTATTTTTAGAGGTGGGTACGAACATTAGAGAAATGATACGTGATGATTAAAAAAATAGAGTTAGGTTCATTACTACAATAAATCTTTTTGCAAGGCACTTTTCAAAAACATTAACGGTGGCGGTTATTCCCCGAGCTTTTGTTTGGGTCTCATATATTATAAAAATATATGTCGTTAGTGATTAGGACCTTCCCTCTCTCCGTCTCATGATCAACACGAGTAGATGAACGACGTGAGAACAAGTAGACACGATATAGGGAGACTATTCTTTTATCATCCTGAATATTGCTGATTACTACTTAGAGCTCCCACATATATATAGTCATGTCAAGGCTCAAGAGTTTCGTGTAGAAGTCCCACGTACAAATGGACTAGGATTAGGATTTATCCTTCTCCTTTCCTTCTAGGACACGAGTCCGGGTGTGCTTTTACAACACTCTCCCCTTGAGCGATTACCACAATATGCATATGCTTCATCAAAAAAACCCCATCCAAAAACCCAATGGAAAAAACGGTTCTTGTAGAAAAGAGTACATCGCATTCGTTAATTTCATTGCACATCTTGTCTCATTAAAAAAATCTTGTGTGAGAAACCTTCAAGTAAAAAACGCACATAGAGAAAAAAAGTACAACATTTAATCTTCTTGGTCATATATTCTTCATGATATTCTATTCTTCGTGAATAGATATGGATCTTCATAGTCTAATAAACTTCAATGTTTTATGTCTGCAAATACTTGATCTACTCGATCTTTGTAATTCTATAGTTTTACCTTAAAGACGGATGGAATAAAAAAATATGTTTTCCTTCATAAAAGCCAAACTTTGAAGTTCATTGTATAAACAAGAGCTATATGCTTTTATGCATAATGACCCAACTATTAGTTGTGCAAAACATATTATAGTTCGAGTAATAAATCCTTTCATAGTATTATGAGAGTAAATAAATTAATATTCAATATCTTCTAGATAGCGTAACAAACTTATACTAGAGTTTTTGATACTTACAGTTATTCCGTAGTGGATTTTTAAATTGTATATTTACAAATCTTCAAGATTTTGGTTACCACCGAATAATAAATCTAGCCTTACATTTGACATTTTATGGGATAATTCAATTGTCAAAGTCACCATTATTCTCTTCTATGAGATACATTCTCTATTGCATAAAAGATTAATATGTGATATACATAACGATATAACGTTATTCACTATAAAGTCATTTGACCACTATATTCCTTCTAGGACATGTTGCTCTTCTTAAGACTTGTATATTCATTCAGGGGAATATATATACCTTAGACTTTTAATACTCGGTATGGGATTTCTACAAGTTACGATTTATATTCTTCAAGAATTATATGGATTTTTCATAATCCACCTATTAGCTGCATATTCGATATTCATTCGTTTCATTTTGCGAGAGATTTAACAGAACATTCATTTCTTCTTATTAGGAAATTCAACCTTCACTCGACCCGATATAACCGCTTCAAGCGATTTTGCCATAGACTTTTATTTTTGGATCCGGGTTCTAATAAGAGAAACATTTACAATTAAAGAGGTAGTTTGTCAACAATTATTTTTCTTTTTTTCCCAATACTCTTACAACGTGAGAATATTCTATGTTTGTCATTTTTCCAAACAAAAGATGATATATTGTTATGCATACCCAACACTAATAAGGTGCACGCTTATTGTGTTGGATTTTTATCTTCATGATGATCCTCTTCATGAGGTGCTTTTACCTTCTTACGGTGAGGTGTTCTTTTTCACAAGAACGGAGGAGTTCAATTTCATTTCTATTCAACAAGTATATATCTAAATTAGAGCCAACAAATGTCTCCGTAGATTTAGCTTAATAGTATATAACACCTCGAGTTGGATTCGGTCCAAGATGAGGAGTCAGCGCCTTAGCGAGCGAGGCGTTCAAGCCGTGGCGGAGGAAAGGTCTACACGAACCAATACAGCCGCCAATGTGGTGGCGTGTCTGCGGCTTCAAGCCGGGATGGCGGAGCCTTGCATGTACGCTTGGTGGTGAATTCGACCACAACATGGAGCGGCGCGTGGAGCTGCAAGGTTGCTGTCGCTGTGCACAAGTACGGGCATGCTACATTGACATGGACCCGTGGGCTGTGGCAGCCAGTAACAAGTCTGCTAAAAAAAGCCAGTAGCAAGTAGATCTTAGAACATCTCCAAGAGCTTTTTGTATATTGGATGAGTTAGCTAAAAATAAAAAAACTTCATCAGAACTCGGATCCAACAAACTCTTTATTTTTTTCTCTGCTAGCCATCTTGTTTTCTATTCCCTCCCCTCGCTAGCCAAATATAGAATATCTAGGAGCCCTTGCTTAACTCAAATGAGACATTAGGAGAGGCAGAGATGACACGACATCAAGTTGTGCTGAACTGATGTGTCCTTATCCAAGTGCCAGAGGGCCAAGTCTTTTAGTACTTAATGCTGCTTTGGATTCTATGAAGGGAGAATACACAAGAGTCTATGACTATAAAAGTAGAGTTACTGAGGAGCAACCCAGGTTCAACAGTTGTAGTATGCCTTAATGCAGAAATTTGAAGGCAGGAAAGTATTTGAAAGATTTCATTGCTGCTTTGATGCATGGTTGGGTAATCAGTCGTCTAGCACTAAAAAGAGAAGAAGTAAAGACTAGCAGTAAAGAGGAGAATTGGTATAGTGGCATTTTTCATTGTCACAACTCATAGTGGCATTTTTCTTTTTCTGCATGAACTCATCTCAAACTGCATATGAAGCAAAAAGCTTACCAAAAGCTTTATCCCAAGTTTTCTTTTGGTGAACTGCAAAATACATCGAGAACACCCCTCAATAGACAACTATATAATAAAAAAACAATTATTCACTGTCAAAAAGGGATTGAATGAAAACCTTTTTTTGCTAGGGCATGTAACAAGATGAGCATTGGCATCTGCATATGAAGCCACTTTCATTTATTGCGATATTAACCTTCTCCAAAAGTCAGCCTCCCCCTCATGTACCTGCGTGACAACAGAATACATAATTCACATCCAGTCACAATATACAGATGGTTGCATTTGAATGCAAGAAAAGGACAAGGTAGATTGAGGACTAACGATGGGAGTGAGTCAAGCTCCTCAGCTGAGATATACCAACGAGGTGCAGGTGCTCTTCCCTTCTTCTCAGCAATACAAGAAAGCATAAGTTCAGGCAACAACTACAACTCTTATGAAAAAGGAATCCAGCTAGAATCAATGAATAGTCCACAAGATATGTAGCTTTTACCCTAGGAGCTGCAACTGGCTCATCTTTAATCTTCACATCACATTCACTAGCTTCAGTAAAGCGAAGAGTCAAAATGATGCGGCATCCTGGAAGACAAACAGGTTGCTGTTACTGCTAAATGAAGGCAGAAACAAAAAGAAAGTTTTTGACTGTATTTAGAAAAATACCTTGATGAGCTCTGTTCAAGCTGAGTAGCAAAAACCATCCTTGCGCATTCCAGAAGGCAAGTTCAGCAAGCATGTGACGCAGCCTCTCTTCCTGCTTCAAGGACCGCTGGACTAGCTTCTGCATATGATGCAATAAAAGTAGCGAGTAAGAAAAATAACCCATCTACTGGCAAGAGATTGAATAGAACTGATGTATGCATTTTTCCCTCAAACAATTTTTCCAAGCAAACAAAATATAACTTGCGACTGGTGTTTACGCACATAGTTTAATATTGCTTAAGCATAGCATTCATTCAGGTTATTAAACATTTTGGGGGTGGGGGGTATTTTTCCCATAAGATGGCAAAAGCACAAGGTAGAGTTTTTTACGTTATGGAACAAAACCTTGAGTAAATAAAAGGAATGCCAGGAGAATGATTAAGGATAATAACAATTATGAAACGATGAAAGTTTGTGACGAACAATAGGCTCTAATTGGGTTTCTTTCTAGAGAAAATGCAGAAATATTAGAGCAGCCAGTACACGTGAAAAGGGGAAATTGCGCGAAACTGGTAGGGTCAGCATCCGCAGGAACATCAGGACTCAAATCAAACTGAGCACCATTTATACCACCTTGGCCTTTAGGGATGGCGTACAAAGCTCCTCCTGGAAGACGGGTGCGGATGTTTTGCATCTGCGTCTCCATCGCAGTCCACCAACGCGCGTCCCGTTGGCGAGATCGGGCGGCACCGTGGGTACGTAGAAAAAGTGTGGGAAATGGGGAACGGGTCGGTCAGTACCCACCTAGGGTTTATGTGATCAGGGGTTTCATGGAATAAAACTTACTGCTGCGGGCGAGGACGGGTCCTGCAGCGCCATGACTTGGGACTTGAAGTCGGCGGCCAAGGCCTCCAGTGGCGAGGTGGCAGCGCTACCGGCGGCGGCGGATCCATGGGGAAGCTTTGGGAGGCGGTATAGCGGCAATGCCGATTCCCGGGAAAGAGGGAGAGCAGCTGGGTTTGGGAGCTTCGGGCGGGGGACCAAAGGAGGAGAGGGGGGAAGAGGCGACTGGCGAGGGCCGCGCGGTAACGGGGAGGAGGAGGAAGTGGGGCAAGAGGCGGCCGTGGCCGTGCGGGAGCGAGTTCGAAACGCAAATGGACAGAGGAGAAGCGGCGTTCAAGTGCGGGAGCGGATGGGCGCTTGTTGGGTACAGGCCTTCAGGGATGGGCCCAGAGTGGATGGAGTTCCTGACACTGGGGAGGGATCGGTGCGTTGCCCAGGCCCACACTCTACACAGTTCGATACATTTAGGAGTCAAATTTTCAAAGTTTGACCCAATATATATTTACATCCAAAAAATTTTTAACATAATAGGTACTCCCTCTATTACAAATTAAAGTCTCTTTTTAACTTTTTTTAGTCCATCCATTTACTAATGTATCTAGATACTACTTTTAGTAGAAGAATATTTACATTGTCAAGGACAACAGAAAAATGACTCGATTTTTTGAGTGGTAGTTGCAGAGCATTATTAAAAAGAAGAAATTTATTTTTTGAGGTTTTGCAAATCACTATCTGCAAACAAACACATTTACATTTTTATGAGCAACATATACAAAAAATGCACTCATCACTGTTTTGTTTCACCTGTAAAGTTTTTCCTCCCATTACAAAAAATAATGCAGGCGTATATTAAAGAAAAATGCCTCGTTTATTGCCTTATTGGTGCATTCCCAAAATCTACCAACTTTTATTTTTGGAACCAAAAGCTACTACGAACTAGTAATGATTCCTTGTCTGTAAGACTGTAAGTATCGTGGGACTTCAGGAGGCCAGTGTGGTTCGGGGGCAGTTGTCGATGGAGCAAGCGAGTATGTCCCGGTAATCGCGTGAGATGGTGAAATGGTCGTACACGTTGCCGTCGCAGCTCTTCTTGTACTCGAACAGCAGTGAGGAGTGGTTGAGGGCCGTGAGCTTGACGAACCCATGGTCGAAGTCGGTGAAGTGGCTCCATTGGATCTTCGAGGGTGGTGAATTCAGAATCGAGAACGCTGGCTCCTGCGCCACCGACGACAACGTGCGTCGTCGCCTGGAACGGGCCGCTGTAGTGGTCGGATCCGTCGATGACGCACTGAGACTGCAAAAATTCAAAGATCATATAGTCAGGTCTCAGGTCTGTCGTCAGAGGACATGTAAGTTTCAGAAGACGGGTAATGGTTTATCAGAGATTGTAAATGGAAGCGTGCGCACACACACCTGGTAGACCGGGCATGTCCTTTCGTAGTTGTGGACGTGGCCATAGAGGCGAGGTCGACCTTGTACTTCTGCCAGAGCTCCTGCAGCGCTTCCCGCCCCATGGGCTCCTCGAACATGCCCTCCGACTCGTAGTAGGTGCAGGACGAGTAGCCGAGAACACGGTGCGCAAAAAGGAAGATGAGCCATAATTTGTTTCTGCCTGTCCACCCGACGACGGGCATTGCTCGACTCGAACCTGTACTGCTCGGTGCCCGGCCTCCGGTCCTCTTCCGTGTTTGCAATGCAGAACCTGGAGCAATACCGTAGTCTGTCGCGTACCTGATGAAGGATTAAGAAATGTTCAGTCAGTCAGTAAAACTAAGACATGGCATCTGAAGAAGAAACTGCTGTAGCCCGCCTTACTGGCTGGGTCTTACCAAATTTTTGCACGGTTCTCAGCTGGAGTGTAGAACACAGTTTGGGCAGGAACACCACACTCTCCGCCGGAGTCACGGTTTTCCATAGAATGAACCAGTGCCAGGCCAATCCCCTCATGATTACCACTGCCAAAAAAAAAACAATGCATTCTTGCCAAACGGTGTGCAAAAAGAATATACATACATCATACATGGGGAGGAACATAAGGGGTAGTGAAATAGGGCAGCCCAACTGACCTGCCAATCATGTAAAAGGCACCGTTGAAACAGTTGGTTCGATCTGTGCAGTGAACTGATCCCATTGAGACAAAGTAGCCATTCGCGTAGCAAATGTCCCCAATGTGGACCACCATGTCGATGTTTTCAATGTCCCTGGTGATCTGGTAAGTAGTGTTCAGCGAACCGGGCTGGAAGTCATTGAACTCGTTCCGAACCATCAGCCTCTGCCTGTGAAGAGTTTATCAGAAGGTTGAGTATTACAATTGCGAAAAAATATCAATTTGTTTTTTGTTTGACTGAAACTAGGTAGACATGAAAGAAAACAGGTACCTTTCCCATGTCTCCAAAATATGACAACTCGTTGCAAAAGAATTTTTGTCAGGGTAAGGCGATGCTTTGAAGCTGTATGACTTTGCTCCAGATTCGGGTCCCATTCATCAGCTTATGGCCAAGCCTGTAAGTATACCTGAAGTTTTGCAAATTAACATGCTGCTTAAGAGCTGAAATCTGTCACAGTTCCAGAGCACATGTTAAAATATAGAAAGCTTTTGAATAGATATGCATGACATAACCCATACGGTGAGTCTGGCCACAGATCCTTCCAGGAAGCTAGTATGAATGTAACCAGGATGGCGCCAACCAACAGTTCGTGCCGGTGAGCCTGAGTACGCAGATTTGGATTAAAAGACTGATACATCACATGTAAACAGTGAACTTTATCAAAAAAAAAAAATATTGCTCATCCCTAGAGAGATTAGTAGAATAATAGCTTACCACATGCTATTTCTGTCAAATGTTAATGTTTCAGCTGGAGCAGAAGCCGATGACCTTCTTTCTCACCCACTCAACAAAAAGGAACTGCTTCTGTAATATCGTAGCCACTTGTCCAGGTGACTGTCATCTGTGAAAAACAACAATAATATAGTCGCGTTCTTAGAATGCTGACCACAGGTCTCCTAATGACTTCTTATAAAAAAAACATACATATTTGCACAATGTTTTTATCGAATCACCGAATCTATACAACTACAAACGATTATCGCAATTGTCCGAATGACAAGAAGGCTTACTTCATTCCAAGACTTCCCTTGTGCCAAACATTAGGTACACTGGTGCCTTTGGGTTGGCAAATGCTTTACCTTATTTGGAGACAGCAATCAGCTTGGGCTATTTACAGGAGGGATTTTGTTTTTGTTTATCAAATGGAGACACATGAACGAATGTATCTTCAAATTCAGAAAAATTATAGTGGAAGGTAGAAGTCACAAAAAGATACTGTCAAAATTACCTTCGAGAGACCACCTGAGAAAAGGGCGAATGAGAAATCTTCCCTCTGGTTGATCAACTGAAGCTTCAGGTAGCCCTTCCCAGTATTATTTATAGCCATCATTTTTTGAAGTTTGCAAACTGGTACTGCAAATGAAGATATGGGGAGGGAAAAAAATCAGGGCTGAAAACTGTAGGTACGCATTCAGAAAATCACAAACTCGGACATGCTGTCGTGCACAAAGTCAAGTTAAACGGAACAGAGCTGACCTTGATAGGTGCAGTGCACAGCACAGGGGACCCGTATTCTCAGACTCACAGATCGCATCACTGACAATGCCAAAACAAGAACATCAAATCATAGTTTTGCAAAACAGATAGCATCGTGAGAAATAAAATATCCCAAATCCCCGTTCGGTGGGTCTGTGCCAATCAGTTCGCCCATGGCTTGGCTGGTACTGAACCTGAAATTCGCCGGAGAAAAGACGCCGATCCAATCGTCGCCGGATGGGTTCGGGTGGAAGAACTACATCCACCCACTCACTGTTCTCGCCCTGCGGTGAACCACGAAACCGTCACAAATCGACTTTCTAACAAGAAAGACTAAGAGTGGTGGGTGAGAAGTGAGAACTGAGTGAACTGGAGCTGACAGTTGAGCTTACCTTGTGCCCAAGAACCAAAGGGGACGCCTTGACGTGCGCCGCGTCGTTGACGGCGAGGACCACCCTCTCGACGGCGATCCTGGACAGCGGCTGCTCCCGGCGCCGCCTCTCCCAGCAGGGTGGGCCGACACGGCGCTGACGACCAGCCATGCGGCGGCCGCCCACGCCCACGCCCACAGTAGCAGCAGCAGCCCCCTCATGCTGCCCCTGACGGATTGGTAGCAACTAGGCGACGACGACCGGATGATGAAATGCAGCACCGGATTGGCGGAACCGCGGAAGGGATATCCGTCGTGTTGGTTGGGGCGCGCCTATCAAGCACGCCCGTCGCCATTGACTCTGTCTAAGTCAGTGTCAGTGTGAACCTATGCCCATGACCATAGGCTGCGAGACTGCAAGTGTGCCGTATGGAAACAGACGAAGCTGCCATGCGTACTTAAGAGCATCCACAGTGTACGTTCCTGGGTTTGTTCTATGCATTTAATGTAAGCTATGGTAGCGAGGTATTATATATACTGTGGCATTTTTTACGGTAACCAGCCCCACGCATGTGAACCAACCTTTACGCTGATAAAAATATATTCCCAAAGAAGCCGCCACCAATCATTACTCTTTCTTTTTACGTTTGTGGCACCACTATACAGCAAAGGGTCGGTCTTACACCGTGAATGAAGTATCGAAGCGGCCGCATCCATTTGGTGGGCCTCCATAGAACCAACCCCGGTTCTACTACAATGCGCGGTGTTCTAAGGTTCGCGGGATCTGGACTGAAGTCCTCAGGGGCCGTTGGTGGCTGTGACTTTTTAGCTTTAATGCTATTGGCTATCGCTAACTTTTTATAAATCACAGATGAGACATAAAAAAATAAGCGTGCGCGGAGAGAGATATTTATAAGAGATCGTGTTTGAACCCGGCTATTTAAGAGTCACTAGCCAATAGCTAATGAAATTTTATTGTTTGCATGCCTTATCTAGCTAGCTATTAGTAAAAAGGTCTTATAGCCAATAAAATTTCTTATAGACTAACTATTTGAACACCATTGAGCCGCCACCCCCTCCCTCATCCACCTCCCTCATCCACCGGGGAATCCGTGCGGGCCTTGAGGAAGGCGGCGGCGGGGTTCTCCCCCCGGAGGCTCGGCGGATCTCACGCGGGCGGTGAGGTCTTGAGCGGTGGCCGTGCGGTCCCGGGCGTGGTGCGATGGCATGGGGCGGGGGCGTCGGCAAGATGGGCAAGTGGAGGCATCTTTGTGCGTGGCGGGTGGCCGGCGACTCCGGCGGGCCACGTCTCTCGGTGGCGACGCGGGACGCTGCTGCCCTAGGCGACGCCGAAGGTGCCGGGGTGGAGGCGAGGTGCCGAGGAACTCGGCCGGTTCCATCCACGATGGTCGTGGAAGGTGTGGGTGGAGAGAGCACAGTGGGAGTCCCGTGGCCCGGCGTTATGAGGATGGATCACGGCGCCGAGGCGCGGGTGTCTAGCGGCGGCGGTCGCTTCAAGACCGCTCCGGCGATGGCCGTGATTCTGGGCTTGGCGTAACGGATCCGATTCTCTTACCCGTTCTAGAAGCCCCGAAGTCATTTGCGCGCCGCGGTTGATGGTGGTGCACTTCCCAAGATCTCCATTGTTATGGATCGGTGGCCATTTTTCACCGATGGTATTAGGCGTAACAACATGGATTTTTGCGATATTTATTTGTGTTCGTGACGGGCGTGTGGCGTCAAGGGTGCCGCCTTCGCCGTTGGAAGCGTCATCACTTCTCTCGGCTCAAAGCGCCATGGAGATCTTCGGGATGAAAATCCGATGCGGGTATTACGGTAGAGGCGGCGATGGCATCGCCGATGTCGGTTCTTCTTTTGGAGACGCCGCTTAGAAGATCCTTCCTGGTTTGAGGTTGGTGCCACCAGTTGATTCCCCAGATTCTTTGCGTTGTTACCTTTCATTTAGCGGTGTATTCTCATCTTGTTGACGGAATGTAGTAGATGAATTTTTTCTTTGTTTTCATGCCATTGCTTCTTCTTTGTAATCATTGATCCGATTCTACCTATTGGTAGATGAAGCCAGGTATGAAATACTATCCTTTATCTAAAAAACTATTTAAACACCATTGAGGCTTCTAGCCAGAGGCGACACTATTATATATACAACATGTGGGAGTATATGATCTGATGCCCGTGGTTCTAAATTATTTGACTCCTCAAAAACGATATTTTTTAGGATGAAGTATATTTGTATCTTGGCTCTCGTGTGGACATAGATTCCTATGTAAGAAAACAATTTCATTGTCTCTCTTCATTAGCTATAATATTACGCCATCACTTTTTGTTTTGCTGGTTAATGGCCATAAAAACTTTCAGATTTTGGGTTATAAATACCTTAAAGGTAAATTCTGAATGTAGTTTTTTATGTGAGTTTCGTTTGCATTTAAAATTGTGACTCAACATATTTGATGACTTGGCATGTTAATTGTAAAAAAGATGGATGGAGAGAGTTTCGTCTAGATAGAACCCGTTATCATAGGTAGCAGCACAATACTCGCCACCACTTAATTGAGACATAAAAGATACCACGACCAATTAGAGCTTGGTTGGCCCTTAATTAGTTGAAATATAAGGGAGCCCATCCAACGCCTAGGCGACAGCACTCTCGTGCCTTTGCTCCTCGTCGTTGCTACTTGCTACCGTCTAGGGCTCCCCTCCTCTTCAGCGAGTCTAGAGGTGGCAAAGAACGGAAAAAAAAGCCATCTTTCTTTACAAAACTTCTAGATCAGTTTGCTTAGGATTCACCACAAATAAATCTTCCCACAAAATCATAGGATTTTTTGGTTGGCTGAGATCTTGTTATATGCGAAGATTTTGGTGATTGCTATAACAAGGTCATCATTGTGTGGGTGTTGGTTTCATTGTGAGGAGGCCTATTTAGTGCTTTATTATCTGCATGAGGAGGATGCTCCAAGACACTCCAACGGGACAACAAACTGTAGGTCATTCAATCGTGGTGGATGGTCGCAGAGAGAAAATTAGGCATACACGACGAAATAATGGTTGAGATGATGTACAACATATATTACCTGAAGCAACTATCAAATGCATTTAGAATGATTTTATAACGTTATATCTCGTTGATCATTGGATTCAACATAAGGATTGCACTGTGGCTTTAATGTTTAATATAAGGCTTAGTTTCACATAAAAACCCTACTAAGAAAGAAGACGATACAAGAATCTAGTGTATATTTGGATTCGAATTAAAATATGATAATAGTGCCAATTCACATTAAATTGCATGCAATTTGATGTATCCATATATGTGTTTTTTAGGATGTGTGTTTGAGATCGCCTTACCAACTCATTCCATAAAAACACGTCGGATTAAGCTCTATGAAAACCTAGAGTTTGTCAAGTAACTCTCACAACTCAACTTTTTTTTCCTCAAGTGCATAGAGCTTTTAAAAAAAAAAAAAAACGTGAAGCCAAGAAAAAATGGAGTGGGGCATTTCAAGACACCCCGTCAATTGAATTCTCACTTCCAACATAAAAAAAAAAAGTGCTTGATCAATCAGTGACACACAAACTTTATCCGTTCAACGGTACTACACTGCAGAGCCCACCAAACAGAGGCTGGAATAGGAAATCTCCGTGCCGTCGGCGGTCGGCGCGGGGCGGCTAGACCGCTAGACTGGGTCACGTTTAATAAAAGTTTAACTCTTTTCCATCCTCTCTCCATCAGCATCGCCCACCAAAAGCATATATGTTTGAAAAGATAAAATATGTGGTGAAAAAAAAAAATAACTAATTATACAGTTTAGATACCCGGTATCTTTTTGATGTACGCCATTAGAAGGATAATAAACAAAAGAAAACGCTACCCTAGATTTACTTTTGCAAATTTTGAACAACTAAACGAGGCCTGTCGTCACGGCACAGCGCCCCCGAACCGAACGTACCCGCGCTTGATGCAAAAGAACATGTACGTTGCCCAACCGGTGACTGCCATGCCGCCCCTGCGCCCCCACGGGCTCACCTACCGAACTCCTTTCCAGTACCCGCTGACGCTCGGGGACCCACCCATCTCGTTCCGGGCGCATGACGACGCTCGCGCCGTACCGACTACCGATAACTTTCCTTCCAGAAGAAGTGGCAGATTTACGTAAACCCGCCTGCTGTACAACGGTTTTCGCGCCATGAACCGTCCGTCCCTACCTGACTGCTTCGCGAATGGCAAAAGATGACACCATGAGCACAATTATACGTGCTGTCAAGGACCGTTATGCGAAAGTCTCTACCTAAACCCCCGTCAAATAAATACTGCTAACCCTGGGATTAATCAAGCCTATCCGTAATTAAACTGATCGATCCATCCATCTATCTATTATCGAAATAAAATATTCCCCTCGCTGCCGCAATAATTTTGTCCCCACTTCCGCTTCGGCCTTCCTTCCCCTGTTCCTCGCGTTCCCGGCCATCTCTCGCGGCATCGCCGCCTGCCTTCCTTCCTCCCCACGCGAATAAAGCGCCGGAACCGGAAGCGCGCGCGCTGGGGCAGGCACCACCACCACCACCCCGCGCCGCGCTTGGGATCGGGGCCACCCCACCCCACCCCTAGGGTTAGGGCTCGGTTTCGCCTCCGTTCCGGGCGGGCGGTCGACCGATGCGCGGCGCATGGCGGCGGTGAACTGCCTCTACGTTGCGGCCGCCTCCGGCGGCGGCCAGCGCCGCCGCGCTGCAGTGGTGGGCGTCCTCGCTCCTCGACGGAGATGCTCCTGCTGGGGCGGGTGGGGACGGGGATGGAGACGGGGACTGGCTCCGGAGCCCGTGCTAAGGTCCCAGGGTCACCGTCGCGCTCCTGGCGAATCTGGCGGCCCACGTGTTCCTCGTGCTCATCCTCGCGCTCAAGGTGGCTTTGCCTCCTTTGTTCCTTATCTGTTTGGTGTGTGATTCTCGTGGGTGTCACGGTTGGTGCTGATGTGATTTTCAATGAAGGCGATTAATTAGATTGTTTTCTAGTGTAGGCACGGCAGGATTGGTCAGCTCATTGAGCTGTGTTTCACGTTCTGTGTTACTTGCTTTTATTTATTACTTCTTTAGTGGCTCGTAATCTATTGCTTTGATTGATGGGCCAATTTTAATTGGAGATTTATTCGGCTTGCCTAATTTGGAATTTAGGAACTGGTTTCCCCGAATGAAGGTGTTTTTTGAATGAGCAACAAGCAACATGTTGATTGAATTAAGCAAACTCGGATTTTTCTCTTTCAAGGGAATGTTGGAAAGAGCCATCTGATGTAGATAGTATGAGACTACGAGCACTATTGTCGCACATCTAGCTATGTTTCCTTAGTTTTATGCAGTTCTATTTGACTGCAAAACGTAGAAGTTCTAGAGTGTATGGATGTCGAGTCCTTGTCCTTGTAATTTGATGGTGATGCATATCTCCTTGGTTTGGATGGTATTTCCTCTTGGCAGTTGATAGCTTCATGTTTTTTTTTTTATTTTGAATTGCTATGGTGGTAGCCATGGATTACTACTATTGTGGTATTTGGGAGGGTGCTAGTCATGATGTCATGTTTATTACCAGTGCTGATTAGTAAAGAAAATGTCAGGGGCAATAGAAGCATTTCAGTATCAAATTGTTGTCTATAGTGAGTGCAAGTTGTTGGATGCAGTTGCAACATAATCACCTTTAGGCCTTTTTTATGTATGGATTTCAACATGGGAGATGAGAATTTGAACATCTTATTGCTATTTTACTACTGCAAAACCTCTCTACAGATACATTTTAATTCTGCGACTTAATTATATATCAAGCATATCTTTGCCTTTCCATTATTTATGGTGCAGCAGTGTTAACGCCGTTCCCTTTTGCCATGCAGACTCTATTTTTTGTTCAGCTAACTTCTATAGAGACCAGAAAAGTGTTGGAGCAACATCATTAACTATGTAATTTACAAGGTACTTTTTCTCTTGTATTTTCTGTGCCCTTCTGCTGACATCCTAAGAAAAAAAAATCCTGCACTGAATTAGCTGAGGATTTCTTTTTGTTGCTTCTGGCAACCTTGCCACTACTGAACTTGTTTTGACCTTGTAATGTTTTTGTCATTTCTATAAAGTTCACTTTTATATTCATGTATATGCATAATCACTTTTCTACAACCATGTATGTTTGATAAGATAGCACTTCAATGTAGTGCTCTAGTGAGTAGTGAGACTCAAAACAGCATGAATGCATGATAGTGAAACTTCTACTTCGTGATGAAAGAAAAATGCAACATACCTTTTATCAACCAAACTAAAATGTGGCAGAATGGTTGTGCATTCTGGATAGTATTTGTATATTTGCAGTATAACATAACCTTTTCTAATTTACTATTCACTACACTCCTCTGATCACAGATATAGCCCACCTGTCAAACTTTGCTAATTTCGACCATTCATCAAATATCTGAAAAATTATATAGATTGAACATAACCTTGACATGACTAGATTTATTATGAAAAATGCTTTTTATAACCCAGAACTCTTTTCGTTTGATATATACTCCCTCTGTTTCAAATTGTAAGTCGTTTTGGCATTTCCCCTAAAAATCAAAGTTTCCTAGCTATCTACAACATCAAACAATACTCATTAGATACATATACCATGAAATATATTTCGATAGTACATATTTTAGATGTTAATATACTTTTTCTGTAAACTTGATCAACGCTAGAGTAGTTTTGACTTAGTATACAAAGCTAAAAAGAACTTTACAATTTGGAACATAGGAGTGTATCTTCATTGATATCACCAATCAAATTTTATGATTGGAGGAAGTATAAAATAATTTACTTAATCACCATTGTGCATGTTTTAAAGTATTTATTTAGCTTGTCGCGTTTGGAAGTAGCAGTTGTAATTTGATTGTAGTTTTGTACTTCTAGTGTTGCAGAAGTATATTTATAACTGTGTCAGTGTACAATGCAATGCACTAACTGTTCTTCATAGTTTAAGGCATGCTTATCAACTCAACAGAAGAACAGACATGAGTTTTAAACATACATCTACTAAATGGGTTGATAGTTAGTAAAAAATGATGTATGGTTGTTACATGCTAGATGTCATGTATCCATCAACAGTAGATGAGGTCTTTGATCAATCAGATCTTAACAGCCGTTCTTGAAACACTAAAACAAAAAATATGTTATTAAGTTGCAATGGTCTAATCCTTCATGTATCTTTTTGTTAGCTCTGTTGTTGTCATCCTTTTGTCATCCATTCATTTATGTTCTTGCTGTCAATTTGACTTATGATGACTTGGCGCTATTTGTGATACAATTAATTGAAGTTCTGTTACAGGAACTTTTCTCCCACTGGTTGTGCCTCCTACTTCTCAGCAAATTATCCTTTGGTCAAACTTGGTTGGTGCATTCTTTGTTCACTGAAGGTACTCTGCAACTTGTGCTTGTTGAAGTTCTACCAATCACATTTTAACTGAAGTCCATGTCACATCCAGATGTTTCAATCATTGGCCAGAGAGCGTCTAGAGCAGCTCAATGCTTCTCCCTCAGCGACTCCTTCAAAAATATTTTTTAAATTGTGTATACTGCATTGCTTCTGGTTTTATCAGCTGATCTACTTTATTAATATTCCCTGGTTAGTTTGTATTTAGCCATTTATTTTATGTACCTGCATATAGCACAGTGGTCATTTTTTGAATATGCACAAGGTAATCCTTGAGTATTGCATTTTCATCATGACATATTATATACTTACACACCTTTCCATAGATGTTAACCAGCAATATCATATATTAATGGAGAATCCTTTTTGCTGCCTATGCTTATTGTTTTATTTCTTACAATGTACAATTTACTGTATCAAGGCTGTCTCTATACATTATAATATTTAGCATTTTTACACCCTTTAGGCCTATTTTGTTTTAGTATGTTCTTTTTTTTTAAAAATGGACTCACCAGTGCTTTACTATCTATATAATATTCTCCAGGATGTGGCTCTGTAGGGTTCTGCAGCTCCTGTAATTCCAAGTTGTTTTGGCTCCTGTTCTTTGAATTTTTTAGTATTGCCTTTGATACACTGCAGGTAATTAAATCAGGGTTGTTTTAGGGGATGTCACTTATTGAGCCCTTTCCATTGACCATTTGGCCTGGAAGCTTGATTTTGGTTAATATACTATCTGGATGCTATATCTGTTGCTATGGATCTTAAATATAGTTACAATCTGAAACACTATATGTGAACCTGTTTATCACACAACTCATTATATTTAAATAAAGAAAGCACATGTGAAACATTCAACAGATCATCAAGTCATATAGGCTCATATTATAAAGCCCTACAAATACAAATGTGCATGGATGAACACATCCTGCACATAGCAACATGGATAGAAACAAATGCACATAAAATTCCCAATGGTATAACTTTTTTATTCAAATCTTCATAAGTAGTAATGATAAACTGTGAATTTTAAAACTTTCATGATTGCATGAAGGTTTGTGTGCATACTGCAGATGTTCAGTACTTCTAAGCCTCTTCATGACTTATATCTCACAGAAATTTGATTTCCTGTTGGCAGTCTATCATGGTGCATGGGTTTCAGTTATTTGACATCTGGCAAGCGGCATCTAATGGAAACTGGTGCAGACTTTCTTGATTTCAGAAATCTTATAAGCAAACAGCAGGTGATAAACTGCTATTTCCTCATCTTTGATTAGCTTATGAGCTTAATTACTACAGTTAATTAAGTAATGTGGTATAAGTTATTCCATCTGCAAATCTTGTGGTTGATTGTTTCTTCACTTTATGAACATGAGAGGAATATATATACTACCACTAAATAAAGGTGTCATCCTAGAACACATGCAGTTATAGAGTTTAAATGTAAGCTTAAACCTGCAATATCTTTTTTGAAATATAGACCAGCTTGGAAAATATGAGCACACTAATCTGTAAGATTGTTTCATAGTGTTAGTGTATATGAGTTAAGGCCCATGAGGCTAGGCCCATATGTGGCCCATGTCAATATATTGTTTCTAGGGTTTGGAAGAATAGACAATCATTCACTCTCTAAAGGTTGCAGTTCTAGCTTTGTGACAAGTCAAGCATTTATATGTTATGAAAATATTTCTCATGGTGGATCTAGAAACATAAATCTTATGATGTTAAACTATATGAATTTATAGATATATGAATTTATAGAAATTGATGGCCAAATATAGAAGTTTTTGACTTTGGACAAAACTCAAATAACCACCTTTCAGGAACGGTGGGAGTATTAGAGTTTTACTTGATTTTTAAAAATATAGAAGGCAATGAAAAACTGGTATTCAAAGTTGCTACCCGAGGTTGTGTCAGCAGCCAGGCCATTGTGGTGGCACTTCCATGGCTAGATGCAGTTAAAAACAGAACAGCTCTTTTATTGCACATTTGTTACTGGTTTTGTTTCTTTGATCTATCTATAGACTGTGCTTCATTGTCTATTGAACATGTCAGTTCAATCGCGGTCCATCCACTTGATGATTTCTTATCACTTCACCAGGATCTGATCATTCTTTGTAATTGCAGGATCCTTTTTCTGAATGGAGGGGCAAGCTTACTAGGAACTTGGGTTTTGCCATCGATTTGATAAGCTTGTTGATGTCACTTGGTCATTATTCAATGATATTTTGGCCCGTGGTATGGCATTTCATCTGGTTGATGCAGTTCTCTTATTGAACTTTGCGTGTAAGTGACCTTTTACTTACAATTGAATAATGTTGTGATGTTTACATAACACTTTTATGTATAGTCTGTTGATATCATTCATTTGGAACATTTCCAGGCTCTTATAGTTTCCTTTTTGAAGAGGATTAAAACTTACATCAAGTTACGGAAGGCACTTAGTTCACTTGATGGAGCACTTCCAGATGCTACATTATGATGAAATTTGTGCATATGATGATGAGTGTGCCATCTGCAGGGTAAATAATTACCTAGATCTATAGAATCACATGGGGCTTCAGTCCTTTGTGTATCTGAACCCTTTTCTTGCTCCTGCAACTTTCGGGGACCAATGGGTCGAGCTAAAAAGTTGTCCTGCAACCATTTATTTCATCTAGCTTGTTTTGCGATCATGGTATGCGCTTACTTTCCATATATAGTGCAATTGCCTCTTGATAGTTTGCAGTATGGTTAATAGATTATATTCATAACCACGACCCTTTGAGCTTACTCCCTCCGTCTAAATTATAGGTCGTTTTGGCTTTTCTAGGTACATAGCTTTTGCTGTATGCAAAGCCCTTACTATGGGGATGAATCAGCAGAGAGGAGGATCCTGTTGAGCAGCAGAACCCTTCAGATGCTGTTTGGAGGATGTATCAGTACTAAACCTACTGTCCTGAATCCGTGGTGGCTGGCCGGTTATGCCCCCTTGCCGCCGTTCTTCGTCGGTAGGGTTATGCCTCCTAGACCGCCGGCTTGAGAGAGATTAGAGAGGAAGAGAATTGGTTTAATCTTGCTTGCTCAATCAATGTGCCGTACATGGATAGATAAAGGCCCCTTGGCCAACCAACTGGTCCTAGACTTAAGGACTAAACATAGAAGGTAACTAATCAAATCCTTGACTTCCTAATCTAGCCACTCACGGTGGCACCTTCCTGCTGCATGCGCCCGGCACGCTCAGCAGCCCTGCGCACGTCCCTCGCACGGCGCCTTCTTGTGTAGGAGCGTCCCCACATGACATCTACTAGGCTTTTTCTATCATCTTATTTCAATTTTTCACTGTATTCACCATGTTACTGAATTAAAGGTGTGAATGGGGGATGCTAGCTACAGTACATTAGCATAGCAGTTACTTTGTCAGAGCATTATCGACTATGCAAATTTATTGCATCTAAGAAAGTACCATTAAAAGGGTATCCATGTTTGATGTGTACATCAGACCTAGAAAGTTGCTTTGGTAGATACAGTTAACTAGCTGCATGAGAATTTGGGTCAATGTATGTCCTCTTTCCTATTCTCTGAACAAAAATGGTAGGGCATCTGAACCATGTTGGAAATCGTGGAAAAGTGAGTGCACCCTACAGCTTCAACCGATGGGCATGGAGGACACCATTTGACCAATCTTCATCATCAAGTCTACTGGTGATAATTTGTGCCTGTTTACCAATATGTGGTGATGATGTAAGATCAAGGTTGTTAGGATGGACCTTGAAATTTGAACCTTTTTTTTAGATTCACTGCATTTTTACAAAACATTAGTCAGTTAGCTTAAAGTTCCCTAGTTTATCTACATTAGCTTATTTGATGGGCATCTCTGCCTTATCTTTTGCTGCCTGTACATGTCCCAAATAATTTCCGTTCATCTAATGGAAATGTTTCGGTTAAAAAAATCCCAAGGGCTAACATTATATGTATTGGATTTGCAAATCAGCTTGGGCAACATGCTCAAATAAAATCTCTTTCATGTTCAATAAAAAATTTATATGGTTGGTTTGATCAGAGGTGCTTTTGGTCTGGATGCTGCAGAGGTGCTGGATGGATTCCACCGTGGTCAAGCCCTGTGATGGACAATCCCAGTTCCTCTAGTGCGGTGAGGTCGGTAGGTCTTACTGGAGTTCAGATGATGATGAGGCAGTTGGCTTCTGTGACCGACAACTATGGGCATGCTGATGGCACCTGGAACCTATGGCCCGAGCCGATGGCAGGGTCCTCTCTTGTTCCATCCACTTCCTCGATGCCTGGTAGTGCATCTGCTTCTGGATTGCGGCTCCGTGGTAGTGCAGGCACAGGCAATGGAAGAAGTCTTTCAGAGGTACTCACTATGGTAGATAGAGTACGGGAAGTTCTGCCTCATATCCCTGATGAGCTAATTATAGAGGTATATGTGCCGGAGTCTGTCTGGTCATAGTTAATTCTTCTTACTTTACATACACTGACGCCTTTTCTTGTTTGTTCTCATTTCTTGCGTAGGATTTGATGAGGACAAACAACATAAACGCGACTGTGAATAATCTTCTGCTGATGCAATAGTAGATACGTCAATACAACATATAAGTATGACGTTTATACTGGCTATAAAGCTTATATATATAAGAAAAAGTATGTATAGTTAAAGGCGAGCCTGGGTGTAACAGCACTCTTTGGTTCTGGAATAAAAGCCCTTTTTTTCTCTTTTATTCGCAGAGGTTTGTATAGCAACCATAATTGTATAATATATCATGCTCGACATGCTATAGGCTAGTGTATTTAGAAAAATATTATCAGAATAAAATATGTTTTGGGACTATATAGCACGAGTCTGGAAAGCACTTGTCGGTACGTATCATCATCCGGCTTCTATTTGGCACGCAGAGTTCTAACCTGCAGCTAGTATATGTGAGCAGCTAGTGGAGTAAAAATGTTCTGGTACTTTGAATTTAGTCTGGCCAGAGTTTGAAAAGGGTCTCCTAGAACATACTGTACATCTGATCCTATTTCGATTCAGACTCGATCTCGAAATAAAAAAAAGATCCTGAGATTCCCCTCCGGCCCACAGCAGGACCGGCCGATAATATACTTATACTATATATATATATATATACCTCCTCGTCGTCAACAGCGACAACGAACGCAAAGTTGGACAACAGCGGCGCTTGCACCGCTGCACGTACGTACAGCCAAGAGACTAGCACAGTAGCATAGCGAGAGTGGCATGGCGGAGGACGCGGTTGCTGCAAAGAGACGACGACGGTGCACCGGCGGGGGCGTGGACATGATGTCGGCTTTGCCGGAGCCTGTCCTCCAGGAGATCTTGTCCCGCGTGGGCTCCGTCAAGGACCTGTTCATGTTCGCCGCGACATGCCGGCGCTGGCTTGGCCGCTTCACCGACCGGACCTTCCTCCGCGAGCTCCTGTGTCCAGGCCAGGGCCAGGGCCTCCTCGGCTTCTTCATGCAGGACGCTTGGCAAAGGGTGCGGATGGGGACGACGCGGACGGATCGGGCGCGGCAGCTAGCCTCGGCCTGCTCCTTCCTGCCGGCGCCCGGGTCGCCGCTTGGGCCTGGCCCCACGGCTCGTGCCCTCGCCTCCTCCTTGGTCGCCGACGGCGCCGGTGCCTTCGACTACGCCGTGCCCCTGGCGGCGCGCCGTGGCATCGTCCTCATGCAGCGTGTCCCCCGCCGCCGTGACAAAAGCCTCATCCTCCTTGGCGTGTGCAACCCCTGTCACGGGCGAACGCCACCTCCTCGCACCTTTGCACAGGAACCCTTTTGACATGTGCGGCTACGCCATCATCACAGCCGAAGACGTCGACGCCGCCGACGCCGCCGGCCGCTTCACCTTCTCGCAGCTGATCGTTGCCATTGTGCACAGCTCCAACGACTGGGCGGTGCACCTCCACTCGTACTCCGCCGCCACGCGCAGCTGGAGCGCGCCCACCCAATGCCTGGTCAACAACGGCCGCTGCTTCTCCCTGGTGGGCCAGAGATCCGCCGTCGTTCACCAGGGCGCAGCGCACTGGCTCTGGTTGTACGACACAGGTGCCCAGCTGCCGGCAGCCCAAGATGATGGCAGCAGCCTGTACAAGCTCAGCGTGCAGCTGGGAGGAGGAGGAGCAGCAGGCCGCATCTCCTTTGCCTTTACAAGGATCCCCGTCCGCGTCGGAGGCAACCCGCTCCTCTGCGTCACCGGAGACGGCAAGCTTGCGGTAGTCCGCGTGCATGCCTTGCACGTGGCTGTTTCCACTTGTCGTCAGCAAAGCCGCCGGGGGGACCTGGGAGCGCACCACCGCCTTCAGGATACCAGCGGCGGTGCTCTGGCAGGCCAACGAGAAGTGGTTTGACTCCAGCAGGGGGTCTATGCTCGTGCTCTACAGGAGCAGCACCGTCTTCATCGTGGACCTTCACAGGAAGACCATAGAGAAGGTCATGGATTGCTTCCTGCCCCTGTTCGCGGATAAAGTGAACCTGACGGCTGTGCCCTACGAGATGGACTTGGTCGACTTCTTCATGCTTAAGCTTGGTGGTCTATAAGCTAGCTGTCATGAAGGTGCAGCTTGACAACAAGCTGGCCGTAAGTACGTACGCCCTCCTCATCTAGCAATACGGACTGTAACACTACCACCATTAACATGTACCCGTGAGGACACGACCACCATTATTAACATGTGCCCCTGATGAGGATATATCAGAGTAGCACATACAGTACCAACATGCGCCCCGGCGTGCTCTCAAAAAACATACAGTACCAACTAGTCTGAATTGTTGACATACAGTAGCAACCAATCTCAGCACTTGACACACAAATTAACGAGTCTGAATCTTGTTGCAGCGAACTCATCAATGTCTTCAGACTTCAAATCTAAGAGTCCTCGTCCGAATCCTGGTAGGTAAACTATTAGCAACAATTCTAAATGCAACCGATAATACCAAAATTTGAGAAGAGAAATCAAATTAACATACTTCCGATGACAAGTCCACGGTCTCACCAGACTCTTCACCCTTGGTCTCACCAGACTCGTCACCCTTAGCCTTCTTACCAGAAGGTGTTTCAGCCTCGATTCTTCTCTTAGGGCCAATAGCGTCACCTTTTGTAAAATGCACATATATTGTTAACGTATGAACAAAGTTTTAAATCTCTGACTAAGCCCTTATAGCTGCCGTTCTCTCCAACAGCTAAGAGCGGCTATAGCCGGAGATAGCCGCAGCTAAACCATTTAGCTGTTTTCACGAAAATCAGAAAAAATAGACAGAAACTTGGCATAAACGGATGAACATTACTAAATGAGAATCATTATTAAATACTAATTGATTCATAACCAATGATTTACACAAGTACAGGCATAAGGTGTTCTTAAATCATTACCAAATATGTCTACGAGGAACAAGCATACAAGCACAAGATGATATTGCAAGTGACGAGCAGCGATATCCAGCTAAATCAAGGATAATTTAGCGGCTATCTCCGGCTAAATGCAGCTGTTAGCCTCTCTGATCACTTAGCGCTAAAAGTTGATTCTCCTAGCTGTTGTCTATGAACTAATTACATAAAGAATCATAAGTTTCATCAATGCAAAACTATTGGTATCCTTTATGTGACCAGTGAAATGTTACTTTGGACCATCCCAATATGGCGATATTGTCGGTTGTCGGCTCGCTTTCGCTTATATTCGCCCCTTGCCTCAAAAGTTCGGGGTAGTTGGCGCCAAAATAACATGAAAGCGCTGAGGGGATCGTTTTCGGCTCGCTTTCGCTTATATTCGCCCCTCGCCTCTAAAGTTCGGGGGAGTTGGCGCCGAAATAACATGAATGCGCCGAGGGGCTCATCTTTGGCTCATTTTCGCTTATATCACAGAAAAGGTATCCTCGACATCTTCGATTTCTTTGTCGACACTTCCAAAATACATATCACAAACATCAGCCAAAGGGAGTTGGCGCGATGCACATTGAGAAAACAATCTGCCTGATGGTAGTAACTTCGCCTGACGTTCGTGAGGAAGCGACGAAGGCACAACATAATCTTGTACAACCATTTTGACAGCACTAACCTCTATGCACGCCTCAATCGTTTCATGAGAAGCAAGCTGCCAAGGATGACTAGGAGGCACGAGCAAGAAGTCCCATGCATCGAGGACTAGTAAAACAAGCTAAAGGCTACAGAAAGAAGAAGTGTTCCCGAAGCTATCCATGTGAAGACAAAAAAAGGGGAGCACCGGGTGGTCGAGCTGCAATTAGGACCGTCTCACATTGTATTTAGCTATTGAATTTTGTGCCGCCCCTCAAAATCAAATAGCTAAGGGGCTACTATTGGGGGATAGAATATGTTTGTAACACCCCCCCTGGCCCCCCTCTTATGTTTGGGCCTAATTGTAAAGAACAGAGGTCCAGTAGGTAGAGTTTAGGTCTTCTTGTAAGCCCAAGACATGACACTTTTGTATCAATATTCTCTAAGAGCAATAAAGAGGACAACCCCTCCCACCTTCTCTATAAAAGGGGAAGAGGGGGAAGGAGAGAGGGGGTTGTAGGCTCATTTTCCTGTTGTTCCGCGCTCTCCACGCTCTGTCCTTGTTCGGTTCCCCACTACGTTCGGCCATTCGGAAAGGTCATTAAGTGTCCATATGGAGAGCTTGTTCTGTTGTCCATTTCCTTCACCTCCATCTTGTATTGCTTCTTCCATCTCATCTACATCATCACCTTTATCTTCTGCATCATCTATTCTAGCAAAGGCGAGTCCTCAAGGACCACAGATAGCTTAATTTCAGTAAGATCAAACTTAAGTGCTCCTCGCACCTCCACTCCTTGTATCTCGTGCATCTCAAGCAAAAAATAGAGGGCATCCTTATAGAGCACAGGAGGATTATGCTCTACCAGTGGGTGCTCTTTATAGCGCTCATCCTTCAGTAAATAGGTCTCACTCCAGTTCTCAGTCTCCTCGCTGTAGATGCACGCCCAGGTTTCGTTACCTTCGAAGATACTTGTGTTGTTGAAGGTCGAGGGCTTATCATCACATCCAATCAAAGTGACACGAAAATAATGCTGCGAGAAGCAGTCAGGATCCCTGCACTCGGAGGAGGCAACACAAAGCAGGCAGAAGGAAATGCTCACTGCTCATCGGTAACCAAACTATTAAACTGGTGGTGTTGAACAAAAGAACACGACCCCGGCGGACGTCGAGCACAGACCAGTTGTCCGTTCCGATGTTTTGCGCAAAACTTGGGAACGTTGTGGCGGCCGGGACGAAGCGCTGAAGATAACTCGGACTGCAGTGGAAATATCCCAGGAAAGGCGGCCTGTCATGGCGTCTGGCATAGACTTGGAGAAACTTGCGACTGGTGAGCACACACTGCCAACTCTTGGATACAAGCGCGACGCGGACGAGACTCGCGTGGTCGGTGGGAGGGATACACACGGCGATTTCAGTCAGCATCTCATCCATGTCGAGTAACTTCTCCATGCCGAGTAACTTCTCCATGTCGAGATGCATTGGGGCGAGCCGGCGAGGAAGAGGGAAGAGCGTGGGGGGCGTGTGGGGAAGAAAAGGAAAGTTGTTCGAGAAGTAGGAAGAAGGGAAAGTTTCAGATCTAGGTTTGGCCACCGATTTTGGGGGGCTTGAGCGCGAGCTGGATCGGAGGCGGGTGCGGAGCGGAGTGGAGCTGGAGCGGGCTCAAACCAAGCAACGCAACATGTCATGCTCGACATGCTATAGTGCATTTAGAAAAATATTATCGGAATAAAATCTGTTTTGGATATATAGGAAAGCACTTGTCGTCAGTACATGTATCATCATCCGGCTTCTATTTGGGCACGGGGAGTTCTAACCTACAACTATATGGTGAACAACTATTTGTGTATCAGTTGTGCAGTAGTACCTACAACTATATGGTGAACAGCTATTTGGGTATCAGTTGTGCAGTAGTAATGTTTATTCTACTGGTACTTGAATTGCATTTAGTCTAGCTTGAAAAAGGATATAGGTTAATGTTTTGGAAACTGTGCATGCATAAGGCCAGTCTCAATGGAGAGTTTCATCCCCTTGGTTTCCAAGATGTGAAACTTTGGCATGAAATAAACGTCTCCCTCAATGCACAGTTTCATTGCAATGGTGGAAACTCTATTTCTGTCTCAATGAGGGTTTGGCATGAAATAGACGTCTCCCTCAATGCACAGTTTCATTGCAATGGTGAAACTCTTTTTCTGTCTCAACGAGAGTTTTACCCAGTTTCCAACCCATGTGAAACAGTGCCTAAAGGTTTCACCATGGTGAAACTCCTAAACTCCTAAGTATATACTGTATATGGGAGTGTTGGGGCTATCTATTTGATTGTAGGGACATCAACCATGAATATCACTTGGATGCTGTGTCTGCATGCCTTCGATTTAGATGCATGCTTGTTTCCAGTTGGTCATATCTCCATGTTGAAACGGGACATTACAAATGTTAAGGTTACGGCTGTTTTTTGAAAGAGATAAAATGGGTCGATCGACATCGTCCACCCAAGGATATATTGAAAGGGGGAATTTTATCCCCTACAAGTCCTTGGTGTTTTGGTTAGTTACTAGGTGTGACACGTTTATACCAAGGCTATACAAATGGACAGACACTTGGTATGAAATTTGTTCACAAGCAAATAAAGTAACTTGACAATAACTTGTTGCTTAACATATATTGTTTTCTATATTACAGAAACAAAATGCATTCTTATGCCCAACAATTGGCATAGCCACATATATGCTCGATCCGATCCTTACAGAAAGAATTGAAGGATGGTTACAAGTAAATATGAACCTGGAATACATAATAATAATTAGGAAAATAGAAATGTTTCAAATCGTATCGTACGAAATTAAGAGATGGAGCATAGTCCACGGATGCATGAATCTCGCTCTCATGGACGATTGATCGATCGATTAGCAGTGGGTGGGTCTGAAATTAATTAATAAATGATGTGAAGGAATATATATGGTGGAGGTGTTGTGTTTGTTGTTGCTTGGTGATGGATGGGACGATCATCCGGTCCGGCTCTTGACGATGTCGAGGCTCATCTCGCTGGGGTCGGTGGCCTGGATCTCGCACTGGATGCCGTCCAGCTCCCTCCTGAACCTGTCCTTGGAGCTGGCGTACAGCATCTTGCTCCGGGTACGTGCAGTGTCAGGGGACCTATATATGTTTGATCGATCGGTAATGGCCTTTCAGTTAGTTAATCACATCAGATGCATGCGTACAGTACGTACCAGGAGAAGAAGAAGATCTTGCTCTTCTGGCAGTTCTCGACGGTGGTGAAGTCGAGGTCGTAGATTGCGTAGCGGCACTCGTCGGCGGGGAGGCTGTCGGTGAAGTCGCCGTAGCCCTGGTTGGGCTCGCCGAGGCGGTCCACCTTGATCTCCATGTCCTTGTCGTCGATCCTGAAGACGATGAACCGGAAGCTCCGCCGCGCCTTGAGCTCCCGGAACTTGACCTTGCACTCGTCGTTCACCGCCAGGCCGGACGCAGAGTTCGCCTGCATGCAGATGCAGCAAGAACAAGTCATTTCATTTCATTTCAAATAAAATTAGCCATCCATCTATCAAATGTAGCCTATAGCATGATCAGCAATTAGCTATTAGTTATACGATCGAGAGCTAGAGATCGAAAGAGGATATGAGGAGGAGGAGGTATCATATCACCATGGCTGATTTGTGATGCCTGCCTCTTGTGAGCTTTGAAGCAATGCGATAGACAGAGAGAGAGAGAGATGGCAATGGAGAGGGAGGGAGATGGATCGAGAGCAGGTAGCAGGTGTTTGTTGCGGGAGAGGAGAGGAGAGGACGGGAGAGAAACGCGGTCGCTCATATCACGGGGGCAGCGGACAGCCCAGAAAGATAACAGGAGGATGCATGCAAGAGATCGAGAGGAACGGCGACGCACGCGCTTGCAAATTGGCGCCACGTCACCACCTATGTTTAGGCAAACAATGCATGCTCCCCTGCAATGTTGTTGCTACACAAATGACCCTTCTACTTCCTTTGCTTACAATATCGATCAATTTCCATTTTTTCCCTCTCGCGAAACCAAATTTTGATTCATATGGACATGCACGCACGGACGATAATTTCAACTCAAATCCGTTTGTGAAATGGATAGCAAGCCAACTAGGTTTTGATTTCGGCTCGTCAAGAAGACCCAAATTGTTCCGTCAGAGAGACAAGAAAAGTTTCAGAGCTGTTCAACCAAAGGAGTTCTATACCTAGTTCGTCAAAAAGTTGTTCTCGTTGCACAAGCATTAATTATGACGGAACAATTGAGCCCATTCCGTCAGAGAGGCAGAAATTTTCAGGCCTACTTTCTCTAGCCCATTAATCTATACCAAGATTGAGCCCATTACGAATGTTTACCTGGACTATAAAACAAATTAATTATGACAACCATTGTACTCCTCGCTTTGCCAGTAATCCCTCATCTCAAAAAAAAAAAAAAAAACACAGGTGCTGGTTGACAAAGATTTGGCATATGAGAGAGAGAAAGTGATCACCCCCTGTTTTGAAGTCTAATTGTGATTTTGTCCTCGTTTATTTAAGTTTATAATTTTACCCTTACTTTCTCAAAACAGAAATAGTTTACCTTGTTTGGTTTAGTGTAGTTAATGCTGTTAGCTCAACTAAAAAAGCTAGTTTTCCCATGTCAAAATTATAGTACTATATATGATTTTAACCTCTATTTTGATATAAACTAAATATCGACAACATTCTCAAAAAAAAAAACTTTACAACAAGTTTTTTAAAATTCAAGCAAAGTTTAAGAAGTTACATATGCTTAATCAACCATCAACGGAAGCCAGGACTGTCTATTAATTTTCTGTCTGTTCTTTTTCCCTTAATTCATTTATTCAGCCTTCATTTAATTAATAGTCTAAAACAGGGAGAAACCATGGTTTTCTATAAAAAAAAAATGAGGGTAAACAAATTAGAGAGAGAGAGAGTAAAATCACGATTAGCCTCCAAAGCAGAGCGAAAACACAAATGCCCTTAAAGTTAAGGTTTTCAGAGCGAGTAAGAGGGTGTTTAGTTGGTAAAAAGTTGGGGGTTCGATTCTTTGTAGCTTTTTCGTTTTATCTTGGCTCAAAAGATTCGATCTCATGACTTTTCACCAAACTACGCAAACTATGCAATTTGTTTTTAATTTATCTATATTTAGTCTTTCCATGCATACGTCGAAAGATTCGATGACACATTAATCAGAAGCTTTTTGGGTTTTTTTTTTGGAGATCTTTTCAAAGAATTAAGCTCAGTTTTTGAAAATGTATACTCCGTAGATAGGTACATCGACGTATTACTAGCCGCTGCAGGACAGACGACGGACGTGCACACGTTGTACACGCTCGGGCGGTTCAACGACTCCATGAGATTGTTGCCGACTTGGCGTCGTCGGTCCACCGGTCACGCGAGGCAGTCGCTGTCGCGCTGGCGTGGCCGGGTCCATGCGTGGGCCCCACAAATGGGCGACTCACAAGCCACAATGAGAGAGAAGGCGGGAAGTCGTCGTCATGCATGTACAAGGTGGGGCCCACGAGGGTTCTGTCGTGTACGGAACGTCCACGTCTTTTTGGGACGAGACAGAATCGCTTGATTCTGATCCGGTGGTGTTCGTTCTTTTTTTTTTATTTTTTTTTATTCTCTGGATGGACGGAGGCAAGTACACCACCCTTGTGTGAGTACACCTCATAAATGTTATTATTTTTTACATAAATTTGATTGAAAAAATAGGCTATATCCCCGATCAAAAAAAAAAATGATCAAACTTAAAATTATTTGACTTCTCAAGAATTGAGAATTGTGTTTTTTTCAAGACGGTGGTAGTACATTCGAAATATATTTTTTCGGTTCTGTCAAAAAGTATAATCTTGTTTCTTCATAGTCAAACAATTCTAATTTTAATTAGATTTGTAGAAAACAATATCAATTTTTATATTCTTCAATATTTATTCTATTTGGTCATACTTGGAATAGTTTATGAGATTTTCATTTTTTTTGGATGGAAGGAGTATCGATCTTTTTTGCGAAAAGGAAGATATATTATGCATCAAGACAAGATACATCCTCCCCCTATTACAAATCGAACTTCAAAGAAAAAAGAAAATTACAATTGAGTCCTCAAGATCCAATCTCATCTTCCTCGTCTCGATCTCCAATTTCGTCATCGACACCACCACGACGATCCATGTCCACATTTGCTTCCACCAAGAAACACCAAGCATTAGAAAAGCCGCATCATCCATCGCCCGGATCACCGTTTAATTGATTACGTTGAAAGAACATCGGCCGGACCCTTGGCAAAAGGAAAGAGGAAAAGAAAATGCCGCCGCCGCCCCCGGGACCAACGACGAGAAAAAAACATCCACCGACGCCCGGGAACCCCCGACGAGGAAGAACCACAAACCCATGAAGATTACCAATACCTGACACCAATTATTCGCCGGCACAGAAGCACGCAACATCCACCGGTACGCAGAAACTTTATTTGTCGTGCCGGTGACGACGCCACCGCCGGAACCCTAAACTACATCAGATGAAGAGACACTAACCCTAAGAACTCGATCTAATAGGAAAAACTTATGGAAAAATAATGGATCCCCATTCCCTTCAGCCTCCGGCCCTCGAAGGGGAAGGAAGGGGGACCGGCGGTGGTAGAGAGAGGCGGCGGCGGCTGCCCTAGGCCTTCTCTCCGTACGAAGCGGAATGATGGAGACCCAACACAAAGATTGTCGAAGGAGCATTTATCTGGCCGCAAATAACTAATTCTGGTTTTAGTGGAGGGTTTGATTTTTGTTAAATGAGTATCACACAAGTAAATATGGCGACAAAGCACGGTTACAAAGAGAAAGATGAAAATGAACATACACCACACTAGCATTGAGGGTGGGGTGGGGTGAGTTTAATTATCCTCTAATCCCAACCACCAAAATTGAACTATGGATTAATTATTGAAAGAGATTCTTTAATTTACCAGAAGTCCAAAACTGAAGTAGAAAAGTCTCTAAGATTTACCAGAAGTCCAAAAGCGATGTAGAAAAGTCTCTCTGCATTTTCTTACTCACTTTTACTTGATCATTTGTTTCTTTCTTACCAAAGTAAAGTGGTTTGCGTGGATGGCAATATAGGGTCATTGGCATTTGCCGGCTTTCTTCAGTCTTCACGCAGGGTGGAAACCAGTACTGTATGCTAACTTTGGAGGCAAATATTCCTCGTTTGTCTTTT
The DNA here is from genome assembly GCA_015847255.1 of Hyparrhenia diplandra. NCBI lineage: Eukaryota > Viridiplantae > Streptophyta > Magnoliopsida > Poales > Poaceae > Hyparrhenia > Hyparrhenia diplandra. The sequence goes on from JADLZK010004821.1 coordinate 39,826, forward strand.
TCCTTGGACATTAGTAGTACAAAATGTCCCCAAATTTCTTTTCTAAAACGCGTGAAATAAACTAGCGTGTGATTGTTGTGCTTTGTTCTCTCCACACATACTGTACGACGCTTGTGGAGAGTGGGGTCCATCCAGGTCAACGTCAACTGCAGTAGCAGTTGCAGAGTTGCACTGGGTGTGTTTAGAAGCCAAAATTTTGGCTGAAAATTAAATATGTAGCGTCGCGTCACATCGGTAGTATGTTTCGTTTGTTAGTGGTAAAAATATTATCCTATTATGGGGTCCAAAAGAATCCATGAATGTACATCTAAACTGTCAATTAGTTTTTTTTATTTACCTAAAATTTTATAGTGGCCGCAAGCGCTTTGGATGTATTGAATGTTTCGATGTGAAAGGATGTGATGGGAATGTAGGAAATTTTGGAGAAAATTTGAGCTTCTAAACACACCCAGTGGCCAAAATGCTGAGGTCGGGACGCTCCTGCAGCTCCTTGTCTGTCCTTGCAAATGCTGCACAAGTGACGCGACCTTCTTTTCCTTGCAATTAAAGTCAACCCATCTCCTGCAGCTGTACTATTACTAGACAGCTACGTACTTGAATTCAGTATTTAGTGCCAAATGCACAGGACATTAAGAAAAATGTGAACAGAAAGTTGTTTAACGTGTTTCCTTCTTTTGGTTGTACGCTAGTTGTTAGTAACGTCTTGGGGTTTCCTTCTTTTGTTTTAGTTGAATTAATTATTTGTAATAGATTGCTGCCTTCAATAAACAGACCAGGAAGTAAAATCGAATAATAGTGTCTTCTAAAATACCAATAGTTTGTCATTTCATCCTGCATTTAGAAACATTGAAAAGTTATTTACATCTAGCTCTAGAGCCTAGCAGCCAAGTATCTTCAGGAACATATTGCAGAGAACTCCAGCTCCATTTTCCATGTTTCACTCTTACGTGCTTACAACAAAACATCGATTTGGAAGATCATACCTTGAGGAGTGTACCAATGGTTATACAGCTATGATTTCCTCAGCACTTCGATTGCATCAGATCTGTAAAGGGATGGAACATTAAAAAGTCATACCGACAAACTTGATGGAGGATTGGTTTGAAGGATAAGCCTTGCATCTAGAATACCGGGCCTGCCTGAGTACAGTAGGAGGAAGAAAGCACTTCGTATTCAGATTTTAAATGAAGAAGCATATATGATAGCAAACACAGAGAACTGAAAGTAGGTGTGGTCACATAGGGCACAAAGGTCAGAATTCTATAGGATTAGCCTCTTTTGTCCTAAACTGATTGGATTCGGGAAGCCAAATTTGGCAAGAGGCAATATTAGAAGTAATTAGGCACTCTGGCATCCCAGCGTTTTCTTAAAACTAAAGGTAAATTGCAGATACAGCAGAGAAGCAAAGTGTTTGTATTGTAGGCCAAATGCGAAGCATTCCAACTCATATGTGACTGCATAATAAAGGGGACATGGGCTGGGAGCATGCCCGATCTGATTTTCAATGAGCTGAAAAGTGAGGCTGACAGCATAGTAATCACCTTTTTGTACACCTCTATGTAAATTTAGCCTGTAAAATGGGAACGCTGCACAATTGGATTCAGAGATTCAAGGTGATGCAATAACCATACCAATTTGCACATAACAGAAAGCCTTGAGGTGGTAGCAGTTTGCATCACTTGAAGATATGCATTGATCTACTAATCTGCATTGAATCTTTTGTTTACAGTGTGCGTTGTGCACAGCTTTGGAAATCGCATGGTTGCCTCACATTGAAGTTGATAGTTGATAAAAAATACGCTAATCAAGCAATGTATGAACTTTGCTGTTTCTGAATGAAAAGCAGATCAGTACTCGTCCATGAACTTTGTCAGAGGCCTGCAACACACAAAAAAAAAAAAATGAAAGTTAGATGCACTCCGTCTGGTCCGCGGCCGGCTGCTGTTGGTGGGGTGTAGGTGCGCGTGCTGTTGTGCGGCGGTGGGGGGTGGGGCCGGCGTGGTGTCCATGCTGGTCTCGCTCTGCTTGCGCTTCCGCGACGGCGACACGGACCCTCCCTCCGACGTGGACGTGCGCTCCTGAATTTGCTACTTATTTGTGAAATGCAGCTCATAGGGATGCTACTTTGTGTGTTACAGTATCCAGTAAACTTGTTCTAGTCAAGAGTGAAGTACGGGGTCGACTGGCATTTTTAAGCTCAAAAAACGCATGAGTGACTATTAATAGCAGGAGCGAGCAGTGTTTTACCTCTGTTTTGACAGCAGCGTTTTCAGTTCCATCAGCACTTGAGATCCTGCATCGCATGGTGCGAGAAGCGCTGCAGGAGCTCGCTCTTGGCTGAAGCCTGGTGGACGACGCGGAAGCAGGTGTTGACCGCGGTGCAGACATGCTGGTCCCCGAGCGCGGGCGCTTGAGTCACGCGAGCAGCGCCTGCAGCATCCTCATGAGCACGGCCTCCTCGCTGCCGGGCTCAGTGCCGACCTCGAAGCGGCAGGCGTGGACGGCGTCGACGACCTCCCGGAGCACGGCGCCCAGGAGCACGACCTCCTGGAGCGCGGCGAGCGAGGCGGAGGTGACAGCGGCGCCGGCATCCCGGAGTGGACGGCGTTGAAGAAGGGCCACAGCGCGGCGGCGGGGAGCGCGGGGAGGCGAGGCGGCGGAGGCCCAGGAGCATGACGGCCAGCACGGCGCTTGCCTCGGCGGAGATCTAAAATCTCATCGAATCAACAAACATGATTATGGGAGTTAAGTCAGAGATTGATTCGTACTTACGCGGATTAGTGATGCCTGCCTGGCCGGCTGCCTGGGAACGGCGACTCGCAGAGTCAATGGTGGACGCGACAGGAGGCCGGCGTCGTGCCCTCATCAGCCTCGTGGCGGCGGACTCGCGGCCTCGCGGCAGGCCGACGTACCCGCGGCGGACTCGTGGCCTTGGGCGTCCTCACGGTGGCGAGCGACCTAGCTATGAACCTCGGAGAGTTGAATGATCGGTGGCATGGCGGTGGGCCTGGCCAAGGCGACGGCCACCGTACCCAGGAAAGGGAGCACCATTCGCACGGCGCTGGGAAACGCAGAGGCCGCCGCGAATCCGACGCTGCGGGGACGAAGTGGCGGCGTGGCGGCGCCGGTGCCTCTGTGGCGACCTCGGGGAAGGGGCATACGGATCTCGGCAGTGATGGGGCGGAGAGTCAGGGGGCCGCGGCGGTGGCGGTACGGCGCTGGAGGCAGGGTATAGGAGCGGCGGAGGCGCGGAGGCTTGGGCACGGGAAGGGATGGAAGAGTCCGACGATTTCAATGCCCGGAAAACCATCGTGGGAATGAGGATGCGGGCGGACGCGGGAAGGTAAACAGGCCGCCGCGCTGACCAATTTTTTCTCCTTCGTGAGTAGGAACGAACGGATCGTAACTGATGGCTGCCTACATTGGACTCACTAGCGTATCGAGGAAAGGCTCGCCACAGTGGGGTTTAAAGTATAGAAGGTTT